>CM065636.1:961935-1040121 GCA_033220585.1 Dipteronia sinensis
ATTTAGTATCTGGATGATGAGAGATGGATGTTGGACCATAAGATTCACTAGGACTGGTCACTTTTACTTACAAGACCGGGTGGGATATTGGATCTTGGAACTCCATGGTCAATTGCTAATGCAGTTTATAGATACAACGAAAGTCTAGTTTCAATCAAACTAGAAAATGATTTCTCAGAAGTCTTTGACAATCCATGGCATGTCTTGGGTGTTATTTAGACATATTTGAAATTCAATTGTATGGTAATGTTTTCGTCAAATGATGGCATATTAAGGCACAAAGTAGTTTTCAATTGTAATTCTTTGGTTTGTTTCTTTTTCGTTGAATAATTTTTTTTTTTCAGAATGGAAGGATTTGTTTGATGTATATATATTCAATTGTAAGAATTTGTTTCTTTTAGTTTCGAGGTATTTGAGGATTTGTAGCATTATTATATAAGAAAATAAAATTTGCATGATTCTTATTAGTGGCTTTGATTTAGATACAAGATATTAGGGTGGTTTTGTACTGAATGTAAACATATGAGTCCACATTTTCGTAAGATACAGAGCCTCTAAAATTATATTGAAATCCATAAGAAAATTTGCAAAATTTAGGATAAAGCTAAGCAAAATTTACATTTGTTTTCTCTAAGCCTCATACAATATTCAAAAATAAGTCAAAAACAAAATTTTTATTAATTAACAAAATTTCATGCATCAATGATGAAGACACAGCTCCATCTCACGATGAGGCATACCAAAGTGCCAGTGACGAAGTGGACTCGACTTTTCTACAACTTTCCACAATGTCAATAACAATAACGGATCTGAGTTGGATTTGGATTTAGAGAGGCCTGATGGTAGGGGTGAAACCAGAAATTTTTTTCAAGATGGGTTATTATGAAAAAAAATATATATATATTGACGAAAGTATGTCTCGGCTTTAAGAGAGATATTTCATTAATTAAAAAAACGTATGCAAGTTGGAATTGACAAATTAATAATAATTTTTTACAACAACTGTAAGTCAACTATTTATTTTAAAATATAAAATTAATAGATGAATAGTTTTTTTTAAGAGTTATTGAGTTTAAATTAAACATGAAAATACTTACATACATAAAAGAGGAAAAAAAATTGATCATATAGTGTATTTTATCCTCAATAAAAAATAATCTTAACTTATGGATACTAACTAGAATTTTAATTCTTTAATGGATATAATATATATATATATATATACACACACACACAGTAGAACCTCTCTAAATTAATATTTTTGGGACTCATCCTTAAGTATGTTATGTATTTTTCCGATCCTGGAAAATACATAGGGCAAATTTAGAGAAGTATTTCAGATTCGAAATACACAAGAAGAAGCATATGAGAGAAATAGAGGAGATAACAAGGGAGATAATTTTGTTTCAATATAGTCGTTGCTTTATTCTGCTTGCCTCTGGCTATTTATAGGCAAGTTACAAGTTATACACTTACACATCAATTAACCAACTAACAACAAAATGCAAGTTATTCTTAAGCCACTACTTTCACATCCACTAACATAATGAAGATGTTCCTACGAAATCTAAGGTACAATTATTGAAGCACTAAACATTAACAATAAATAAATATACATATCAAGTATTAATTTAGAGGGGTTATTAATTTGAGGAGTTTTTCCTTATAAAGTGTTATTTTGTCTTAGAAAACATGTAGACGTCAGTTTTCTTGTTTAGGAAATGTTCCTTTTCAAGATTTCTTATTTAGTCGGTTTTCTTCTTTAAAAAAAGTTCATTTTTCTCATCAAAATTCCTTGTTTAGGAAAAATTTGTTAAGGAAATTTCCAATTCTTTTTGGGAATGTGATTATTTAGAGACCGATGATACTCACCCTATAAATAGTGAGGTTTATTCTTTGGTTGTATATAACAAAAGAGATCTCAAGATTTACCTAAAAGTTTTATTCCTAGCCACTCCTAAAAATTATCTTTTTTCTATCTTCTTTGTTAAAACAAGCGAACAATTCAAAAAATAAAGGATGAAGTCAAAAATATCAAACAAGGTGTCATTGTGCAAACTAGCATCTTGATGTACTTTTATAGTTCTTGATTATTATGTAATATATTTTGCTCTTTTATGGAATTATTAATTTATGAGACAATTGGGATCGAAATTTTACACTAGGTTTCAAAAAGAAATTATTAACTATTACGATAAAGGGGTTCATTAATTTTTTTACACTAGCCAAAGTCGGGACCGAGATTTTTTATTAATTTAGAGAAGATATTAATTTATAAGAGATTAATTTACAGGAGTTCTACTGTATATATATATATATATATATATATAAATAATATTTGAAAGTATTAATATATATATATATTATTATTTTTTTCAAATGCTTGGGTGGAACTAGAGGTGTCCACGGTTCCGGTTCGGTCCCGTTTCGGTTTGAAACCGACGGTTTCGGTTCCGTGGAAACCTCAAACCGTAACCGTAACTGGAAATTTTCTGTTTCAGTCGGTTTTGTAACCTCCTGTTTCGGTTCTGTCCGGGTTTTTTTTTTCAAAAAAATGCCAAGTGGCAGCATCTAATTGGTTGGGTTTTTTTTTTAATAAAACCGGCGGTTTAACCGCTGGTTTTAGCCGGTTTTAGCCGGTTTTTGGAGAGGTATAACCGTAACCGAACCGTCGGAAACCGGTTTCCAACTGGTTTTGTAACCGCCGGTTTCGGTTTTTTGAGTCCGGTTTCGGTTTTTAACCGTCGGTTTAACCAAACCGTGGACACCTCTAGGTGGAACCTACCCAAACAGGGCTGTTTCCGCCCTTACGTGATGGAGAAAAGCAAAAACGAAGAAACAATGTGTAACAAAAAAATAATTTATTATTATTATTATTATTATTATTATTATTATTATTATAAAAATCAGGGGCTTTACACAAAAAAATAATAATAAACACGTTTT
Source organism: Dipteronia sinensis (assembly GCA_033220585.1). Lineage (NCBI taxonomy): Eukaryota > Viridiplantae > Streptophyta > Magnoliopsida > Sapindales > Sapindaceae > Dipteronia > Dipteronia sinensis. The sequence goes on from CM065636.1 coordinate 964,882, forward strand.
CTTGAGATACGTTTGGTACGGGGATGGGACATGACATGATAGTTATTCCGTATTATATTCGGAATGTTTAGGACAGAAGGATAGAATGGGATAAGAGGTTCAAATGACCAGAATGCCCTTATTGTCATTTCTAATGTTTGCTACTACATAATAATGACAAATGAGACAAGACAAGTCAGGTCAGTATTTATTTGATTTTATCAAATAAATATTTATATATCATATTTAACAAAAATAGTAATATTGTAATTGAAAAATATTCTTAATTAATAATTGTAAAAGATTATTTTTGACAATTTCCTCATTTTATTTTATTTTTTGTAAAAAAGAAATCCATATTACCCAAACCGGAAATTCAAAGTAGAATGAATGGTTTTTTTTTTAGAAAAGTTATCAACTTATCATTAACTAATTTCATTTTCTCACTTACTAACTTCATATTTTATCATTTAAAAAAACTTCATATTTTAAAATTTAAATGTTTTTTAATAAAATTAGACGGACCCAAAGGAAAAAGCATTACAAGTAATCATATGCTGAAAAAACCCCAAACAGTATATATATATATATAAGATAAAAGAAAAGTTAAGAATGACAAAAAGCGACTAAGCAGGCCACACAAAAAAGAAAAAGAAATCATTAAGGAAAACGAATTTAAAAAAACATCAATATAAAGAATTAAATATAAAAATAAAAAAATTATTTAAAAAAAAGTAATATAATGAATGAAAAGTAAAAATAACATTAATATAAATAATAATAAAATAATATAATAATATAATTGTAAAAAAACTAAAACAATATTCAAAAAAGTTTTTTATTTTGAAATATTGAATTGTTTTTTTTTTTAAATACTGATTTTTTTGGTTTCTTTTTCATTTATTATCTCCACCATCCATAACGGTGGTGATCCCTATTTTTGTTTTTTTATTTTCAATTATGTTTTTTAAATACTTTTATTATTTTTTATTTTTTAAATTCTGATTTTTTTTCTTTAAAAACAATTATTAGTATTATTAGGTGACATAACTCATGTGATCAAGGGTAATAAGATCTTTTAATTGATTTTTTAACGGTAAAAGTACTAGACTAACAGGGATGTATTGTACAAAAATGCTATATATACCATTGTAATACTCTGATGAAATTCATGTCAATGTGAACAACATTCACAAGATTTTTTAAACTTTTGCTATAAAAATGTTATAGAAGAGACCATGTTTTTGTGATGGTATTGTTAGAGTGTATTACGATTGTTTGGGTTATTTTATTCTTTTGGGTCTAATGGTTTTATAATGTAATATCAATTTAATTTGGATTAAGGTCCATTGGTTTGCCCATGAGACGGTGCATTATAATTTAATTTTAATATGAAATGTGCTTACTTTATAAAGAGATTTCCATAAAAGGCTTTTTTGTTGATAAAGAAATGGCTAGGAATTCGTAATTTGGAATAAGTTATCGCTAGGACCTTGAACTATTTTTACAAGTTATTAGCCTACAATTTTTTTTTTTTTTAAGTAAATGCTACGCTGGGCAAATTTAAATTTGGTTGGTGTTACATGTCAAATTATAACTACCACTAAGAAAAAAGAACCGATTTATTTCATTGATTCACATAGTGTATGATGTTTTGAAAAATAAGATTATTCTTTCAAATAGAGTCTTTGTAACACAACCTTGAAAACAATATATCTATCAACAATGGTTCTTTATAGTTTAGATAGATCCTTTATATTAATTTCTCGTGAGGTATTTGATAAAAGAATAATAGTATATTACTTAAAAAATTAATCTAGAAACAACTAATTTGTATTTATTATAAAATTCATTAGAGGATGAGATGAATGATATGTTAAATACAAAATCACACTTGGCTTGATTTATTATTCTTAATAAAATAACCAATAATATAAATCATTTAATTTAGTTTTCCCAATTTATATTATTTTCTCTTCCAGCCAGGTAAGAAAACACTTTCCTAGTGTGTATGCACTTGTCAGGACGAAGAATGTGAACCATTAGATTTACATACTTTGACTCAAATTGTATGCACTTGTCAAAACTTCTCCATAATCTATGGTCCACATTCTTCGTCATAATATATTTTATATCAGAACGAACTGACAGTAGAAAGACTATATATATATATATCTTTTTTGAGAAGATTAATACCATAAAATCTAAAAAATAAAAAGAGACACGTGTATTAATCTAAACCATTTCTTTTTATATTTTGAAACGAATAAATATATTTATTGTGTGTATATACGTATAGCATATCTCAAACACACACACACACACACATATATATATATATATATATATATATATTTACACATACTAAATGTAATTATTTGTTTCAAAATACAAAAGGAAAAATTGATTTCCAAAAAATATCTAAAATAAATTAATGTCATCCATTTATTTACCAAAATTTCACTCATTGAAAAAATTGATTTATAAAAAACATCTAAAATAAATTATTGTCATCCCCTTATTTACTAAAATGCCATTCATCGGATGGAATTGGATGGAATGGTCATTAGTGTCACAAAGTTCGCTAAAAATTGTTATTTTAGAACAACTTTCCAATCTAGTGACCATTTTAATAGTGTATCATCAATTTGATAGCCACCGGGGTAATTATCCCTTTTAATTATTCCCACTTATTATTATTTATTAATTATTAAAATTGAAATATAAAGTTTGTGGTTGATAATAAATAGAAATTTTAAATAAAGAAAAATCTTAAAAATAATCTTAAATAAAGAAAAAAAACATGATCGTAAAGTGTATTTTATCCTCACTAAAAAATAATCTTAAACTATGGGTACTAACGAATAGAATTTTGCACATCACCACTTAACAGAGATATTTGTACACCTCCCTTCCACACCTAATGGTTAGGGGTTCGAGTCCCGCCATGCGCATTTTACAAGCATGTGTGGGGAGTTTTTTCTCGGTTTGTGGGAATAACCATCTCTCTGGTTGTGAAAGTTGTAGTCCATATGTAACTTCTCCCCGACAGTGTGAATAGTATTCCGGCCCTTCTTGTAGAGTCTGATTACTCTCACCAGATTCCAACAGTAGTTGTATTTCAAATAAAAAATAAAATAATAGAATTATATATATATGTAATATTTGAAAGTATTAATATAATTTTTTTTTTTCAAATGATTGGGTGGCCAACCCACCCAAGCCAGGGCTGTTTCCGCCCTTGCCTGATGGAGAAAAGTAAAGACGAAGAAACAGTGTGTTTAACAAAAAATTTAATTATTATTCCTATTATTATTATTATTATTATAAAAATCAGGGCTTTATACATAAAATAATAATAAACACGTTTTCTTTGGATAATTGGGTGCGTTTGGTACAGCGACTGGGCAAGACATAGAGGGACAAGACATGATATTACAGTAGTTTCATATTGTGTTGAGAATGTTTTTGATAAAAGGATAGTACGGGACAAAAAATTCAAATGATTAGAATATCTTTATTGTCATGTTTAAAGTTTGTTATCATATAATAGTGACAAATGAGACAAGACAAGTCAGACAAATGGAAGACAAGTCAGTATTTATTTGATTTTATCAAATAAATATATTTATATATCATATTTAAAAAATAATAATATTGTAATTGAAAATATTCTTAATTAATAATTGTCAAAGATTATTTTTGACAGTTTCCTCATTTTATTTTATTTTTTTATAAAAAAAATTCATATTACCCAAACCAGAAATTCAAAGTATAATGAATTTTTATTTTTGAAAAATTCATCTACTTATCATTAACTAATTTCATTTGCTCACTTACTAACTTCATATTTTATCATTTAAAAAAAACTTCATATTTTAAAATTTAAATATATTTTTTTAATAAAATTGGACTGACCTGAAGGGAAAAAGTATCACTATCATATGCTGAAAACCCCCCAGACAGTATTCATATATAAAAGATAAAAGAAAAGTAAATAGTAACAAAAGCTACAAAGCATAAAGAACCAAGGGGAAAAACAACCCTAGACAAAAAGCAGCACTTATGCTCCACAAAAAAGAAAAGAAAACATCAAGAAAATCGAATTTTAAAAAATATTAATATAAAGAATTAAATGAAAAAATAAAAAATTTATTTAAAAAACATTAATATAAAGAATGAAAGGTAAAAATAACATTAATCTAACGAATAATAAAATAATATAATTGTAAAACAAAACTAAAACAATATTAAAAAAAATTATTTTGAAAAATTGAATTGTTTTTTTTAAATACTGAAATTTTTTTGTTGCTTTTCATTTCTTATCTCCACTGTCATCATGGACGGTAATGATCCCTTTTTTTGTTTTTTATTTTCAATTCAATTTTTTTTAATACTTTTGTTATTTTTTATTTTTTAAATTCTGATTTTTTTTTCTTTAAAAACAATTATTTGTATCATTTGGAGATATAACTCATGTGTTCAAAGGTAATTAGGTCTTTTAATTGATTTTTTGACGGTCAAAGTACTAGACTAACGGAATTCCTAACGGTAAGAGGTAAAATGTCTAATATTTTGTTTTCAAGAGGGAAATGGTCATTACTAAAACTAGAGTGAACAAAGTGTCTAATATGACAAACTACAAAAAGAAAATGATTATATCCCTTTAATAAAAATTTACTTCTCATGGAATAATATAACATTTTTCTATTACTTGGTTTATACTTATATTTCATATTATTTGATTACAATAATTTTAAAATTACAGTTTTAATAAAAGTATTTATAAAAAAGTTAAATAAAAAATAGATAGTAAGTACTCCACACTATTTTTTTTTAGAAGTAACATGAATTCATTCAACCAATCCACAAGGGAAAAGAGTTGACTAACCAGCTAGGAAGAGAATTACACCAGTACACAGTATTATCAACATTAACAGCATAACTGGCACATTGTGAGCCACAGCATTACAGTATTTAGGAACATATGAAACAGATACATCTTTGTAACTCTACGGCAACAAACGAATATCCTGAATCACGTTATTAACATCATTCCGCGTGAAAGCTTTACCATTACACACATATTAACTATGCCCAAAGCATCAGTTTCTACCTCCCAAAGCAGCCAAACCTTCTAAATTGCCCAAGAAAAGCTTTAGAAAAAAAAAAATTAGCTTCTGCTACTTCCACAGAACCCACCCACTTCAAAAGCACAGTAGTAGCACCCACCAACAGACCTGCACCATTCCTGATCACCGAACCTGTACCATACGTCCATAACTGCCATTGCCCAACCTCATAGCCGCATCAACATTAATCTTGAAACCACCCATCCGTGGAGCAACCCAGACCTGGTTCTCCTTAATATCCCTAACACCACTGCTGTTCTCAGAAGCCCGCTGAAACACAGAAATATAATTCTCAGCCCAGTCCCAACAGTCATCATTATTAACAACCTTACCTCTAAAAAGAGATTGATTCCTATTATGCCAAATAAACCAAGCAGCCACGATAAAACACATCACAATTGACCATCTCCACCCCCTGCACAGATAAAACTACAAGGATGGGTGCTTTCAATATTAATGTTGCATCCCATAGAAAACTACATGGCTCCTAGGTGCTCAATCTACATGCCGATTCTACTTGTTGCATCTACATTCAGATTTCAAGCTACATGCCCATTCTACTTGTTTGAGGTCAGTGCCGAGACCTCAAATGATAAAAAAATAAAATAAAATAAACAACACATGTATTTAGTTTAAAAACCAAATTAGATTCATCTTGTTCTTAAGAAAGGGGTGACATGTGAATTTCCAGTGGAATTGAGGAAATTAGAAATGAAAATCTTATAACTACTAATCCAGAATCCAAGTAAGCCAACGTTTACAAGGAAGTCAATATGTAGATATATATCTGCTTGAAACAGAAATCCAGAAAATGGCCCAACTTAAACAAAACTATTTTAAATTAAAGTACAATGATATAGCACTGAACTCATATAAATTAAGGAGAAATTCAAGCTAAAAGTAAGCAGAAAATCAATGCAAATAGCACATTATACAAAACACTGAGTTTCTATGTAACCAAAAACATAACAAGGTGCAGCAATATGACCTAGAAGCATTAAACATCAACTTAACATTACAAGTTAAATCTATTGATGAGTAAATGAATTGCAACCAACTTATGACTCACTTAAAACCGAACCAAGCAGTGTGGCTTCTGCTTCATTAATCAGTGTGATCCACCAAGAAACCCTGTTTCGGGTCCTTCAGTTTAGCGAAGGACAGAAACTCAGGACTACCCCGAGCAATGTTATTATCGGAAGCATACAAGTACACGGCTTAAGAAAAATAACAAAAAATAAAGAGGTAGATAATGCACCCTTTCACCCTTCTTGACATGCATACTTTCTAATTTTTTGATGTTCTACCTGCGATAGGATCTAGATTACCTCTTAAGTTCACAAGATCATTTCTTTTAAATCCCTCTAACAGATCCTTCAAGAATGAAGCCTAGCTACCAATCCAAATTCCATACAAATATTACTTACTAACTAATTACCGGATTAATTAAAGTCTGATGATTTCCATGTATCTTTTAGGGGGATTTTCATGGCAACTAGATTGGAATTTCTACAAATGTATGCGGACAATTACCATGACTGCCATCAATTACTATCAACAACTGACTTACATTAGACTGATGTGCTCTATCAAGGAGAGAAAATCTCTCAAACAAGGGAATATTGTGGCATATAATCATGTCTATTGGTACTAATGAGGATCCCAAAACAAGTAATGAATAAGGATTGAAGGTGAAGCCATGTAAGGCTTGGATTACCAACACAATTTAAAGGCAATTTAAAGGTCGTAAAAAAAAAACCAATACGTAGCAACTTTCACCATTCGTCATCTTAAGAGTTCAGTCATGTGCAATTTACTTGCCTAACAACTTAGTCATATTTTCCTACATCAAACACAAATATTGGGATCATGATTCACATAATTTCATCCATTCAGACAACATGAATTTTCATACTTGTGTACAAATGAAAACCCAATAATCAGTATATAAAAAAAAAAAAACCTAATGATCAAAAATCAAATTTATTTTGTTCTCAAACCCAATTCCACTTACAACTTTTACTATTGATAGTCGTTAAATTAAACATTCCCAAGCATAAAAATCGTTAGAAAAAGAAATAAGGGGAAAAAAAACGAAATTCAATCTACAAATAACTTACAGAAGTAGAACATAAGCTTGAACCGCATTAAAGAAATTATAGCTTCGAAACTGTTCAGGAAAACTTACTGAAACACAATATAAAGGGTGGATTTGATGAAACATTTGTTATCAAGAAAGAGAGAAAGAGAGAAAGAGATTAGGGTTCATCAATGCATTTGGGGGAGAGCGATATAAAACATGGTGAGGACTGAGGACTGAGGATACAAGTGCCATTTTCATTTTGTTGTTTATTAAAGGAGGGTAAATTTGACAATATAAAAAATTCATTAAATTCATTGTCTACCAGCACCAGCATTTTCTTCATGTTGCATTACTCATTACTCATTTACTCACCGGTTTAGTTTGTCTGTTACAGATCCAAATATAATGTCATGGAATTTGAACAAATATATTAAACTAAAGACAACAAAACAGGTAGAGAGTCTTGGGTGCATCCAATGCAACGTGGCAGCATTAGGGTGGGAGATACATGGTGCATCATACTGCACCAAAACAAGAGCTTAAAGGGGTACGTAACTTACATAAACTTTTGGTATATATATATATATATATATATATATATATGTGCGATATCTTGTACCAATCCTCTCTTCTTCTTTTTTCCCACGTGCTTCTCTAGTTTTGGGCATCCACTAATATGAAATTCTCGCTGGAATACATTGATATGGGACTTTATAGGTTTTTTAATTTTAGTGTTCTTGAAATTATCTTCCATATTGAAAATTAAAATATATAGTTTGACTGATATAAACATTTACTTTATATTTTGGTGTCCAAATATTTTTATACTTGATGAAATAACCAATTTCAGTAGGAAAATTCAAAATTAGCGGATTACCCATAATCTTCCCTCTCATTCATCTTAATCATCACAATCACCATAACGATATCAAAACATTAAATTGTATATAGGGCTCTTTTATTGAGTGAATTTAAATGACACATTCATCTTTACTGATGAATCATCTAATTAAGAATAAAATAATAAGATAATTATTAAAATGATAAGACACCAATTAAAAGTCTAACAATATAGCAACTTTATTTATTGTCAACCTCCTAGTACAGCCACATTGAAATCCAAATAGTAGTTATATAAATATATAGAATTGTAGTGGGGTAGCGAAGGAATTTAATATCTTTCATAGGATCACATAACCCATGATAATTTTGAGGTACATGGCATGGAAGGTAAGCTCTCGCAGTTTTATCAACATAGATAACCACCTCACTTAGAACATTATTTTCTCTCTGATTGCATAGAAGTACTGCAGGATCGCCAACGCCTTTTGTTTGCTTTGTTATTGCTGCCATGTATTTCTTATCCTTTACTATTGCTCGGCTTTATGCCTCCTTGAGATAATGCAGTAAACAAGTTTATAGAATTCATTTGATATATGGGACGGACGAAATAAATTTTTAGACTTAATTCATCTTGTTGAGTTCCATGTTTATTCCACTGATGCAGCCAAAAACCGAAGTTAGAATCTGCAGAATAAAGACTTGGCCAATGTTTATCCAAACTTATCCCAAAACCTTCTTCACTTGTAACCTGCAAAATCATTAGATAGACATGGAAATTATTATTTTTGAACATCAAAGATTTTATTAGGCAATAGCCAAGAGACCAAAGCAGCACAAGAAAAGGCAGCTGAAACCACAAGAACCAGCCTGAGCAGCGCAGGAAAACAAAACCAAAACTAACAAGCAAAACAGAGCAGCAAAGCAAACAACAAAGAAAGAGAGCCTAAGAAAACAGAGCCCCCCACAACACCAAACAACCAGCTCACAAACGAGACCAGAGCCAGGACCAGAAACCAAAAGAATCAGCTGACACCCCAGACCAGAGCATTTCTCCCATCACTACTCGCCAGCCTAGCCAAATTATCAGCATAGACATGGAAATTTTAAAACAACAAAAAATTCAATTTTCCTAAATAAACACATTCCTTATATAACTTATATTTAGTCCAACACTAAGTGTATATATCTTTGGTAGGGACATGTATTAAAAGAGTAGGAATAATTAAGTACCATTGCTTTGATATCTTTTATCTCTTTTTGGTTACTGATGGGTTGATTTGTCAAAATATTTCCATGAGAGTCCACCGGCCAGAGCCCGTGTATGATGAACATGTCAGATTTTGGCATTTTAGAATCTAAACAGTCATAATGTAGACAGTAGCCAGGTGGCCAAGTCAAGACTAGCCAATTAGCAGACTGTGGCACCGGTGGTGGCGATGGTGGTGGTGGTGGTGGTTGTGGTGCAGGTGGACTTTGTGTTATTATATGTTTTTTATCCTTCCACGTTCCAGCACAGACCTACAAAACCAAATAAGTATATTTGGTGACTATGCTTTAATTTAGGAAAAAAAATACAATATGTTTTGATTAATGTTAAAAATAAAATATAATTAGTTCAAAATTAAACATATTCTCTCACTGTTTTGATGTCACTTATTTCAAAAATTAAATATTAGATGTAACTTAGAAAAATAAAATGTATTATAAACAAATATAAAATTTAGAAAAATGATATCAAATCAAAAAACAACATACAATATTGTTGTAGGTGAACAATTACTTTTCATTTAATGATTAATCAATTCGATATAAAACTATAAGAGAATGTTTTTTTTTTACTTTACGTTCACAATATTAATTATACATCATAAATCAAACTATTGCAAGAATTAAGTACACAACAATCAAATTATGAGAATTAAATATATAATGCAATTATTCTTTAGTGAGTTTAGATTATTTTGTGTTACAAAAATAAATGATTAAAAATGACTTTAAACCAAAATTAGGTTTTCATATAAATATATTTGCTTTAAAAGGAAAAGTTCGAAAAAAAATAAAATAAAAAATTGATTGCTAACAGAAGAAGGTGGCAAAAGAAGTTATAAATCGTAAATTTTGGCTATGGTGTAGGCATCATTGCAAACAATCATATTACAAAAAGTAATAATTAATAAGAAATGAGAACAGATGGGGAAACAATAATTAAATACAAAAAGTAAACAAATTAAGAACAAACGAAAAAGAAAGAAATACAAAAAGTAATTTTTATTTTATTTAAACAGCTCCACCCTTGCTCTCATTAATTATTGAAACAGTAATTACTATAAATATATACATATATATATATATATATATATATATATATATATATATATATGATCCACGTATCTTCTTCAATAAGTCGTTAGACAAATCGGTAATAAAGGGCAAAAAAACCATTAATAACTCCAGGCTTTATTGCTTAATTTAAAAAAGAAAAAAATTTCCAGGCTTTATAAAAATTATTGAAAATAAGTAATCTTTAAAATGGAATAATTTCTTCTTTGTCTAAAAACTGTGTTGCAGATATCTCTGACAACTTTTGTTAGTTCTGGAATACAGGTTAATTGCATGGCATGCATTGATATATAATAATAAGTAACACAATGTTTTTTTCATGATCTAGCTAACACAATGTTTATCCATATAAGTTTTTTCTAAATAAACCCAGATTGATGTAAAAGAAATTAAATGCAACATATCATAATAAATATTAACAATTAAAAGGTATATTCTAAACAAATATAAATTTTAGAAAAATAACTTCAAAGCAAGAAACAACATACAAAACACTTGTAAATGAACACACGCTTTTCTGTTGATATAATCATCATTAATAATCATTTCTTAAACTATAAGAGTATATTTTTTCTTTATGTTCACATTATTATTTATACATTATGAATCAAACTATTGTGAGAATTAAGTAAATAACAATCAAATTATGAGAATTAAGTATATAATTCAATTATAATTATTTACCGAATTTAGATTATTTGTTGCTAAAAAAAAAATTATTAAATTGACTTTAAACCAAAATAAGATTTTTATATAAAAATATATATGGATATATATTGGTTGAGGAATTCTTTGAATAGGTTTGATTAGTCGGATTCAATTCAATTCGGTTTAAATAGGCTTTGGGTGGGTTTTTAAATTCACTGTCAATGTGAGTGAAACTTACCAATTAGCCACATAAATTCTAATAATTCATCTAATTCTAACAATTCTTCTTTGGTGATTTCAACACTTATCTAACTTAGAAAACTTTTCAGACTAAGTAGCATACCCATGTGACACTAAAACAACTTGGATAATAAATTATCGAGCGTGGGATCTATTTATTATTTTATTTTTTTATGATGGATCATAGTTTATAACTTGTGACAATCAGTTTACTATGATTTCGTATGAAAAAAAATGTGATATCTGGGATCTGAAACAACACATGTTAAAAAATATGATCAAAAATCATAAATAGCTTAGAATTAATTGAATTTTCAAAAGTATCAATTCTCACTGTTTTTTTATGTAAGATAAATGTTTTATTGGACAAATATGCCCTTAGTGCTCGTATGATGTATATAAAGTATTAACTTTTTGAAAGTTTTAATCAGTGGAGTGTTTATTGTTTGGATCTTTGATTTTCATTTTGTAAAAATCACATGAATAATAATATCTCACTGCTTTTATGTCACTTATTTTAAAAATTAATTATTAGATTTAACTTAGAAAAATAAATATATATTATAAACAAATATAAAATTTATAAAAATAACATCAAATCAAGAAACAACATACAATATTGCAGATAAATAAAAACTTTTCATTTGATGATTAATCATTTCTAAAACTATAAGAGAATATTTTCTTTACGTTCACAATATTAATTATACATTATAAATCAAACTATCGTAAGAATTAAGTACACAACAATCAAATTATGAGAATGAAATATATAATGCAATTATTCTTGACTGAATTTAGATTATTTTGTGTTACAAGAATAAATTATTAAAAATGACTTTAAACCAAAATAAGGTTTTCATATATAAATATATATTTTGCTTTAAAAGGAAAAGTTTGAAAGAAAAAGAAAATAAAAAATTGATTGCCAACAGAAGATGACAAATGAAATTATAACTTATAAATTTTGGTTTGGGTGATCTATATATAGGCATCATTGCAAACAATCATATTACAAAAATTAATAACCGGTAAGAAAAGAGAACCGACGGGAAACAGTAAATAAGTAAACAAAAAATTACAAAAACTAATTTAATATTAAAAAACTATTTTATATATTCTCCCAAAAAGCTCTTCTTGAGGTTTTTAAAAAGAGATAAATAGGATCTCAACTACCTTCTATGAAATTTATATATTTTACTGTATGTTATTATATTACAAATACTTTGTTAATGTTCATTTTGTACTTTTTAACAACAAAAGCTATTTGTGAGATATTTTGTCTAACGATCTATTAACTCTTGTTTTTTTTGAAATACAACTATTGCTGGAACCTTATGAGATTAATTTGACTCTACAAGCACGACTTGGAATACTATTCCCACTATTAGTGGGAGGTTACATATGTACTACAACTCTCACAACCGGAAAGAGGGTTATTCCCATAAACCAGTAGAAAACTCCTCACACATGCTCATAAATACGTATGTTAGGACCCGAACCCTTGACCACTAGGTGTGGATGCACTTTTTTAAGTGAATACCAACAACATACGGTTTGTTTGTTAAAAACTCTACACATTAAAATCTCTAATTTTAAAAGATCTAATACAAAAGATCTATTTGAAAAGTCATCACAAACATAACCTTATAGATAAAGTAACGAAAAGTGAAATTCAAAGAATGGTGCACCCATACATGGCGTATGTAAATAGAAACAATATTTGAGGGTGTGAGTCGTGAGTTGTGAGTTTAAGAATGTGAAACCGAAATGAACCCGAATAGATTGGGTTGGGTCGGTTCAATTCGATTTAAATATGTTTTGGACTCATTTTTGGCATATTGGGCCTGATGGATTTGTGGGCTTTTACATATATTTCTTAGCTTTTTTTTAGGCCTTTAGACTACTGCTCTCTGCTTCTCTACACTACTCTAGCCTATGTTGCATACTGATCGAACAAAAAAGAAATACAAAGAACAACCGATTGAACAAAAAGAAATACAAAGGGTATTTTTATTTTATTCAAACACCCTTGCTCTAATTTAATTTTTTATAATAGTCCAATTGTATATGCACTCTGACAATAACGTCAAGCTCTTAATTAATAGATAAAGAAAGGAAAAGTGAAATTCAAAGAATGCCACAACCCATACATGACGTATGTAAATAGAAACATTATTTGAGGGTGTGAGTTGTAAGTTTAAGAATGTAAAACCGAAATCAACTAACATTTCGGTGTTCAATTCGATTTAAATAGGCTTTGTGCGGGTTTTAAAATATATTTCTTGGCTTTTTTTTTTGCCTGTCCTGTGTCAATGTGAGTGAGATCAGGCTCGGCTCTAGGGAGAGCCCAGAGAGGCGGCCGCTTTGGGCCCCCGAGCTGTAACGGCACCCAAGTTGAAAAAAAAAATTGATTTCCTATGTAATCCATATATGAATTTAACTAACAACCCATACATGAGTTTAACAAAGGGCTAAAACCAACAAACCCAATGAGTTCAAAATAGACCACATATATATATATATATAAATTTTCAATTCAATACGCACTGATATAACTTCATTAGTGCGTTAGATGTGGACCATTAGATTTACATATTTTGACTCAAAATGTATGCACTTGTCAAAACTTCTCTATAATCAGTGGTTCACATGCAACGCACTGATATAAGTTATATCAGTACGCACTGAGGAAAAAAGGACTGTATATATATATATATATTAAGAAATGCCCACAAATATTAACCCAATTATCATTCTATTACCAAGTCAACAAACGTGGGTGGGTTGAATCCTATTAGTCTATTACCGGCAATCTTTCGAATATCTAAAAAAAAAAGGAAAAACAACAGTTCAACATACTTTTATCAGACAGCGAGACATCCAAATCGAACAAAAATCAAATTAGGGATCTTTAAAACTCTCTTAAATCTTGTTATTTGCTACGGAAATTTAGATTTCAGTGGAGTCTTTCTTGAAGTCATTGTTGATTGTTCAAAGGTAATTACTAATTAAATCAAATATTTTTTTGATAAACCTCTTTTTGTTAGAATTGACGAAAGAAAAGATCTGTAACTTTGTAAGTGAGTTTAGTGGTGATGATTGACTTTGTTTGGTTCAAATTAGTTGTTGATTTTTCTGTATTTTTTTCTTATTGTTGTTGTTACTTGTTATTTTGATATTTACAAGTATTTATTAGAGAAAAAAATATAGTAAATTACATAAAGTATCGAGGCCTCGAGGGCCTCAAGGGCCTCATTTGTTGTAATTCGCCTCGGGTCTCGAAAATCTCAGGGTCAGTCATGAGTGAGACTTTAATTCATTTAATTCTAATAATTCATAAATGGTGATTTCAGCACTTATCTAATTTAGAAAACTTTCCATACTAAGTTGCATACCCATGAGCACTAAAACAACTTGGATGATAAATTATCAGGTGTATGTATAATAAATAATTATCAATCTATTTTTAATTTTTTGTGCAGAATCATAATTTATAACTTGTGACAATCAATTTGCTATGATTCCGTAAGAAAAAAAAGAAAGTATGTGATATCCATAATCTAAAACAATACATGTTAAAAAAATGATGATCAAAATTGTAAATAGCTTAAAATTAATGGAATTTTCAAAAGTGCCTATTCTCACTGTTATTGTTTTTTTATGCAGGATACAAAAAATTTAGACAAAAATGCCCTTAGTGCTCATATGATGTATAGAAATTAGAAAGTATTAACTTTTTATAGTTTTAAATTGAAATAAGAAATTTAATTAATTAATAGGTCAAAAAATTAGAAAACGTGTTTAAAAAAAAGACAAAATCCATTTGAACGTGTAGCGTCCCTAATTGCAGAGAGAGAAAGACGGGTTTTAGAGAGATAAAGTGGAGTTTTAGAGAGAGAGACAACATATTTACAAAGAGAGACGAACAAGTTTAATTTAGGAAAAAATACAATATGTTTTGATTAATGTTAAAAATACAATATAATTAGCACAAAATTAAACATATTCTCTCACTCTTTTTATGTCACTCATTTCAAAAATTAAATATTTCATTCAACTTAGAAAAATAAATTTCTTTAAATATATAATGCAATTATTCTTTACTGAGTTTAGATTATTTTGTGTTACAAAAATAAATTATTAAAAATGACTTTAAACCAAAATAAGGTTTTCATATATATAAATATATTTTTGCTTTAAAAGGAAAAGTTTGAAAGAAAAAGAAAATAAAAAATTGATTGCCAACAGAAGATGACAAAAGAAGTTATAACTTATAAATTTTGGTTTGGGTGATCTGTATATAGGCATCATTGCAAACAATCATATTACAAAAATTAACAACCGATAAGAAATGAGAACCATTTTGGGCCTATTGGGCCTGATGAATTTATGAGTTTAGATTCAATCCGAATACAATCTCATCTGTTTATGTTTAGACATGTGAGAGAAAAGTATATAATTAATAAAATATAATTGGTATAACATCATATTATATGATATTAATATCCAATTATATGTGTTTACAGTTTACACTTTTTGGAAAATTAGGACACATTTTTGACATTTCCAACTTCTTCAACTACTTTTTGTGTCTTCTACTGCTTCTTCGTTTCCTTGTCAACATCTACACTAGCTACACTCGTTGCTTCATTTTTTAATTTTTTTAATTTTTAGTTTTTAATTCTCTCCTTGTCGTCTCCGATCTCTCTCCACCGTCCGATTCTTTGACTTTTTGACCGATCAAGCGATTGGCCATTGCTGCAGCAAGAGCGTCTCCGCACTCAACAACAACGACTCGATCTCCGCCGCCGTCGACGGCAATTCTGCTTCCGTTCACCAGCCCAAACCTCTGCCGCCGGTGAGGGTACCTCCGGCGCCACAGGCTGATTCGTGCTCGCTCACGCTGAGTCCGTTTCCGAGTCCGCTTCCGGCGAGGACGCCTGGGAAGAAGTTCAGATGGCCGCTTCCTCCTCCGTCTCCGGCGAAGCCGATAATGTCGGCGATCATTAAGCGTTTCGGTTCCGGCAAGGAGAAGGCGAAGGGGAGTCAGGTCTTGGAGAACAACAAACATGATGGCGGAGACGGCGACGAAGGAGGAGGAGGAGAAGCGGAAGTTTGACATCGGGAAGGAGGTGGGGCAAGGGCATTTTGGTCATACTTGTTGGGCCAAAGGTAGAAAAGGAGAACTCAAGGGACTGGCCGTGGCAGTCAAGATCATTTCCAAAGCCAAGGTAATCGATACAATGAACGATCATTTATATAAGTATTACTTTGAATACTTACTTTGAATGAGTTGATGTTCATGGCTTTGAATATGAGTAGTATTACCCAGTAACCGATTATTTGTTTGGCAGATGATGACAGCAATATCAATTGAAGATGTTTGGCAGTCTTCTTGCTGCTTTTTCGTTTTCAGAATTCCAATTTTCAGTTGCATTTATACTTGTTTTCTGGTTGTTTAAGTATCCGTATCTTTGCTTTTGGTTTGTTAGTTCAAGTCTTTTTTTTTTTAAATGTTGGAGTAACTCTATTTTTGTTTTTTTATTAAAAACTACGTGGTGAGTGATGTGATGTTGACACCTCACGTGCCATGTCATTTGAGAAGGAATTTTGAAAAATTTTTTTACAACGCCTAACATTACTCATATCATACAAATCCTTCCATTCTATAAAAAAAAAAAATTACTCAACAGTCCAACAATACACATATAGAAACGCAAAAGAAACAAACCAAGAATTACAATTGAAACTATTTTGTGCATTAATATGCCATCATTTGAAGAAAACATTGTCATACAATTCCATTTAAAATGTATCTAAATAACACCCAAGACATGCCATGGAATGTCAACGACTTCTGAGAAATCATTTTCTCGTTTGATTGAAACTAGACTTTCGTTGTATCTATAAGCTGCAGTAAAAATTGACAATGGAATTCCAAGATCCATTTCTTCATTGTCGTTAAGATCATGTAAGATTCGTCCATATTTAAAAACGGTGTCATCCTTCCAATATCCCAATTGAGTACTTAAGCAAAAGTGAGCAATCCCAGTGAACCGTATGGTCCAACATCCATCTCTCATCATCCAGATAGTAAATTCATCTTCCGATAAATTATATTTAAAAGTTAATAAATAGAGAGAGTCATTAACTACCTCCAATGAACTACAATCGAAACGAGATACTAGTAAATTTATCCCATATTCTTGTAAATTTATCTCTTGGAATATCTCGTTGCTAATATCAAATGAAAGAATAACAATTTCGTCTCTCATTGCTAACCAATAACAAACTCCATTCAAGCACGAGTTTTTACAAGAATTATCAACCTGGAAATAATGTCTTAGTTCAGGAACTTGTAAATATCTCCAAGAATCATTATTGAAGGAGTACAATGAAACATAGGAGTCCAAGGAATTATTATTTCCATACTCATGAGAAAATAGTCGCAAGAAAACCAACTTATAACCATCACTCAATGGATCATATCCACATCCATAAATATGCGGATAACCAAATCTACATTTTGGTAGTGCTCTTGTTTCTCTTGTTGCTATATTCCAAAGATATATGCGATTATATTCTCTTTGCCGTACAACAAACAAGCCATCGTAAGGACCAATGAGCTTCGCACCATGTATTGGAAATTGAGAATCAAGAACTTGATAGGATAAATCTTTCAATGTTTTATCGACAAACAAAGTATATTCAGATAGATATATATTGGGATTAAAAAAATCACGGTCGTCAGAATAACGATATTCAAAATTGTGGACAACAAGACGAGTATCTTCATTGTTGTGACTTTTGAGATGTGTAGAAATAAAGCTATGGCTTGTAATTAGAGCATACCATGTTTTACAAACGGATCTGAATCGCAATAAAGATTTGACAGATAACTTTAATAAGATTAAAGTCGTCACTTCATTAGGAATATTTTCACCGTTGGTCATTATGCTTCACCTGCAAAAACAACATTTTTAAAGTATTTTATAAATTAATGGAAATATTTTTATCAGAGAAAAACACAACGATATTTAATATAAAATTAATGTAATCACATTGAAAACAATTAGAAAAGTTTAAGAATCATACCTAGAATCGAATGTTCTCGATTCTTAATTCCAATATGTTGATTGCTTTCAGAATAGAACAATAATAGTGAGTGGTTTCTGTAGAGACGATGGGGTTAGTAGGAAAAAGAGAGAAAAAGAAGAAGAAGAAGTGTTCTTTTCTAGATGCTGCAAGATAACCCTGGCCACCCATGAAAACCCTATTTATAATGCCTAATATGAATTAGGGTTTTTGTAATCACGCTATTGATAACCTATTAAATTTCTTACTACACCCCACATCAATTTTTTTTTATTATATGTTAATTTTAGCATAATTAAAATTATTAAAAGGACAATAAATTGATAAACACACTAGAACCAATCATTCTAGACTCCAATATTACTATTTCTTTTTAAATCTTTTTACGTTCATAAACCCGTGAACATTTATTATGAAATAAATCCTCAGATTCTACATACTAATAATTACCTATTGGAATTTACTACATAATATTTAAATTAGCTACTGTACTTAATTGTAGACCTTTTCACTTTGTAATTGTCACTTGAAATCGCAAAGAAAGAGAGAGGAATATTTGGAAGATGGGAAGAAAAAAATTGACAATCAAGAGACTAGAGAACATGAGTGATAGACAGGTTAAATACTCAAAAAGAAAAAAAGGCATACTCAAAAAAGCCAAACAGCTGTTTGTGCTATGCCGATGTCGATTTGGCCATTGTCATGTTTTCTCCATTTGGGAGGCCTTCTGTCTGTGTCGGCTAGAACAAATAACTCATCATTCACTTATTTTAATTTTTGCATCTCTCTCTTCTTCACATACCAGGATTATCTTATATTTATGTAATATTTTTTCGGATCTACCTTTTATGGATTGTATAAAATAATGTTGCTTGGTATAAATCGCGTGTCACATGTTCGTTATTTTGACATAAATACTCATTATTTTGTATCATCAATAATAATTCTTAATAAAAAGCACTTTTAATTAAAAATGCTCTTTTCAAATTTTTTTTTTTTGTCGTTTGGTTGTCAATATAGCTTTCGAATTATTAAAAAAGTTGTTTTTTGTTTACTGAGAGGCCCAAATAAAGCTTTTCCAAGTAGATCGTTTGGAGTTTTATTAATAACACTAAAACCAATATAACCTTATAATTTAATATTTGAAGAAAAAGTTAAGATGTGGTATCATTGAATTATTTTACACTGTGTAGAAGTAAATAAATTCATTAATTCATTAATATAAACGAATAGGTTTATGTCTGCACAACAAAATCTAATTATCTATAAACAAATCTAATTAATGAAAAAAAGATAATCACACAAAATAAATTAAATCTAGAAATTTTATTTACTTACCTTTCAATCTTTGATGTTGTTTAGGGATTTAGATCCTCTGCTGATCTGATCTTTTTTCTGATCTTTTAAAAGTATGTGATCGGTTGTTGATAAAATGGTTTTGAAAACCAATTACATCTTAACCACCTATTCAATACAATACTTATGTGTCATGAGATTATGTGAGGTCAGAAAAAGATCAGATTAGTAAAAGATCCAAATTCGTAGATGGTCTTGCATGGCTGGAACCCTAGTTCGGTCATTAATGGTACATGGATTCTTCCATTCACTTACAAATGACAATAAAGTTGAATAATTAATTAATGACGATTATAAAATATTAAAGTATGAATTATATATAATAATTGAGTGGCAATAAAAAAAATTTGGTGATATTTTATGAAACACCAATGAGAAATTTGGCTAATTGGCATCTTGATTGTGATCAAGTG
Source organism: Dipteronia sinensis (assembly GCA_033220585.1). Lineage (NCBI taxonomy): Eukaryota > Viridiplantae > Streptophyta > Magnoliopsida > Sapindales > Sapindaceae > Dipteronia > Dipteronia sinensis. The sequence continues at coordinate 985,014 of CM065636.1, forward strand.
GTATGTTACTTTTGAAGTTTGAAACTGTATTTGTTTTTTTGTTACAATCTTTCCATGATGCTCATATAGTCGTGTTAATTTCGTATAATGTTCCTACGAGTTTTAATAGATGAAACACGATTATCTGTATTGGTTGCCAATAATTACCTATTGGAATTTACTATAAATATAATAATTAACATCTTTTTGTTGTAATATTTAAACGAATTAGATAAAAAACTATTGAGAAAACTTGATTAAAAAACAGAAGAAGCCGCAGCCGTATATATAAGAGATATGAATATGTCGTTGTTATTATTATTATTTTTTTGAAAAGTGCTGTAATTATTTTTAGTTCATAAATTGTATTGTATTAAGTATATATAAAGATGAATTTATTGTAAACCACTCGGCTAGAATAATATAAATTATTAATTATGTAAACCAATATTAAGATTAAAAAAAGAGTAAATCAATATGATTTATGTAAACTAAAAACAAAAGTCAATAATTACTAAGAAGACGGTTTTTTTTAAGTAGAATATTTTAGTAAATAAATCATGAATTCATTTTTCAACCAGGAAAGGGAACTTGATTCCAAGGGCGTGTGTGTGGAATCAAGTACCTTTTCCATCATGACCTTAATTCCTAAATTATGAGTGGGATCCACAGAATTGAACTCCCTAAAAATTTAGTAAATAGTGGAATTCATAAATCAGGAATTTAATTCCTCTTTCTAAGTAGGATTCCTGATTAGTAAACACATCAATTATGTAGTAAATTCCAATAGGTAATTATTAGTAGAATATGAGGATTTAGTTCATAATAAATGTTCACGGGTTTATGAAACATATAAAGATTTAAAAAGAACGAGTAACATTGGAGTATAGAATGATTGGTTCTAGTGTGTTTATTAATCTATTGTCCTTTTTAGTAATTTTAATTATGATAAAATTGTAATATAACAAAAATAAATTGTTGTGGAGTGTAATAGGATATTTAATAGGTTGTCAATAGCATGATTACAAAAACCCTAATTCATATTAGGCATTATAAATAGGGTTTTCATGGCTGGCTAGGGTTATCTTGCAGCATCTAGAAAAGAACACTTCTTCTACCCTTTTTTCTCTCCTTAATTGTAGAACGACCATCTACACACATAATGACTATATTTTGTGTTCATATCACGTTTATTTGTTTATCAAAATTTAACTCTTTAGGATGTGTTAATGATAATCCGTATATTATTAGATTCAATCCGAACACATTCTTATAACTAATTGTTGTAAAATTTATCTATTTAAAACTTGTTTTGTTCAATATGAATACAATCCGTTACGTTTAGATTCAATCCGAATACAATCTCATCTGTTTATGTTTAGACATGTGAGAGAAATATATAATTAATAAAATATAATTGCTAAAAGGTATAACATCATATTATATGATATTAATATCCAATTATATGTGTTTACACTAAATAATTTTAATAATATTTGGAAAATTAGGACACATTTTTGACATTTCCAACTTCTTCAACTACTTTTTGTGTCTTCTAGTGCTTCTTCGTTTCCTTGTCAACATCTACACTAGCTACACTCGTTGCTTCATTTTTAATTTTTTTAATTTTTAGTTTTTAATTCTCTACTTGTCGTCTCCGATCTCTCTCCACCGTCCGATTCTTTGACTTTTTGACCGATCAAGCGATTGGCCATTGCTGCAGCAAGAGCGTCTCCGCAGTCAACAACAACGACTCGATCTCCTTCGCCGTCGACGGCAATTCTGCTTCCGTTCACCAGCCCAAACCTCTGCCGCCGGTGAGGGTACCTCCGGCGCCACAGGCTGATTCGTGCTCGCTCACGCTGAGTCCGTTTCCGAGTCCGCTTCCGGAGAGAGTAGCGCAGTCTCAGTCTCCGGCGAGGACGCCTGGGAAGAAGTTCAGATGGCCGCTCCGCCTCCGTCTCCGGCGAAGCCGATAATGTCGGCGATCATGAACCGTTTCCGTTCCGGCAAGGAGAAGGCGAAGGGGAGTCAGGTCTTGGAGAACAACAAACATGACGGAGGAGACGGCGACGAAGGAGGAGGAGGAAAAGCGGAGATCGAAAAGAGGGTGGTGGTAAGAAAAGCTAGTGTTGGTCTTTTTAAAAATGGAATGCATAGCATGGTGGGGGACCACACAATTTTTAGTCTTAAAAAAGGAAAAGAAGCAAATAAGGCTATTGATATTAGAGATGTTGACAAGAGGATTCGTGATGATAGGGTGATGGGAGGGAATACTATTTCTTTGAATGTTAATGGGGACCGCTTGGGATTTACTCATGATTTAGAACCTAGAAAGGGGTCGGTTTCGAATTTACAACCTTTGAGGGGAGAAAGTCTAAATTCGGTTTTCATTGATGGGGACGGATTGAGAGACGGGCTTGTGAATTTAAAGGAAACTTTGACTGATGATGGTTTGAAGAGAGGCACATCAGATGGGGCTGTAGAGGGAGAGCTCAAAGGCCAATCTGAACCTTCTCTGTTTGGAAAGAAGGCTGTGATCATAGATATCATTAAAAGGAAATATTACAGTGGGGAGCTGGATAGAAATTCAACTATGGTGAGGAGTACTAGCGGTCATGACAAAATCCAACATCAAATTCGAGGGGTTAAGAACAAGGTGGGGTGGAGTCTTGAGGAAGAAATTGTGAAGATTTTGAAGAAAGGTATGGGCCTAGGCTTTGATTTCAATGGGAAGAAAAAGGAGCTGCTTGAGATAATCAAATGTAGGAAGAATGAGAATGATAATAGGTTTCAGGATTTGGTGAGAAATTTGGTCCAAAAACACAAGTCTTCTGGGTCCTAATTTTCAGAGGTTTTGTTTTACTGATGTTGTGGGTTTTTTGGTGATTTGATCTCGTCGCAGCTGCAGTATATTTTTTTGTTTTTGGCTTTTACGGCTTTTTGTATTTCTTGATAGTACATTAGTGGGTGGGTGTGGTATTGTGTTGGCTTCTTATTGCTTTTATGGGTTTTGTGGATTGTTTTGGTTTTCTTGGTCTCTCAGCCTATGTGCTTGTTGTTCTTCTCAGCCTTCTTGACCATTTTATGAATAAACTTTTGCTGTTTAAAAAAAAAATACTTACTTTGAATGAGTTGATGTTCATGGCTTTGAATATGAGTAGTATTACCCAGTAACCGATTGTTTGTTTGGCAGATGACGACAGCAATATCAATTGAAGATGTTCGTCGGGAGGTGAAAATATTAAAAGCCTTATCCGGGCATAAACATATGATCAAATTTTATGATGCATTTGAGGATGCTAATAACGTCTACATCGTCATGGAGTATGTGCAGTCTTCTTGCTGCTTTTTCGTTTTCAGAATTCCAATTTTCAGTTGCATTTATACTTGTTTTCTGGTTGTTTAAGTATCCGTATCTTTGCTTTGGTTTGTTAGTTCAAGTCTTTTTTTTTTTTAAATGTTGGAGTAACTCTATTTTTGTTTTTTTATTAAAAACTACGTGGTGAGTGATGTGATGTTGACACCTCACGTGCCATGTCATTTGAGAAGGAATTTTGAAAATTTTTTTTACAACGCCTAACATTACTCATATCATACAAATCCTTCCATTCTAGAAAAAAAAAAAAATTACTCAACAGTCCAACAATACACATATAGAAACGCAAAAGAAACAAACCAAGAATTACAACTGAAACTATTTTGTGCATTAATATGCCATCATTTGAAGAAAACATTGTCATACAATTCCATTTAAAATGTATCTAAATAACACCCAAGACATGCCATGGAATGCCAACAACTTCTGAGAAATCATTTTCTCGTTTGATTGAAACTAGACTTTCGTTGTATCTATAAGCTGCAGTAAAAATTGACAATGGAATTCCAAGATCCATTTCTTCATTGTCGTTAAGATCATGTAAGATTCGTCCATATTTAAAAACGGTGTCATCCTTCCAATATCCCAATTGAGTACTTAAGCAAAAGTGAGCAATCCCAGTGAACCGTATGGTCCAACATCCATCTCTCATCATCCAGATATTAAATTCATTTTCTGATAAATTATATTTAAAAGTTAATAGATAGAGAGAGTCATTAACTACCTCCAACGAACTACAATGTAAATAAGATACTGGTAAATTTATCCCATATTCTCGTAAATTTATCTCTTGGAATATCTCGCTGCTGATATTAAATGAAAGAATAATGATTTCGTCTCTCATTGCTAACCAATAACAAACTCCATTCAAGCACGAGTTCTTACAAGAATAATCAACCTGGAAATAATGTCTTAGTTCAGGAACTTGTAAATATCTCAAAGAATCATTATTGAAGGAGTATAATGAAACATAGGAGACTAAGGAATTATTATTTCCATACTCATGAGAAAATAGTCGCAAGAAAACCAACTTATAACCATCACTCAATGGATCATATCCACATCCATAAATATGCGGATAACCAAATCTACATTTTGGTAGTGCTCTTGTTTCTCTTGTTGCTATATTCCAAAGATATATGCGATTATATTCTCTTTGCCGTACAACAAACAAGCCATCGTAAGGAACAATAAGCTTATCACCATGTATGGGAAATTGAGAATCAAGAACTTGATAGGATAAATCTTTCAATGTTTTATCGACAAACAAAGTATATTCAGATAGATATATATCGGGATTAAAAAAATCACGGTCGTCAGAATAACGATATTCAAAATTGTGGACAACAAGACGAGTATCTTCATTGTTGTGACTTTTGAGATGTGTAGAAATAAAGCTATGGCTTGTAATTAGAGCATACCATGTTTTGCAAACGCATCTGAATCGCAATAGAGATTTGACAGATAACTTTAATAAGATTAAAGTCGTCACTTCATAAGGAATATTTTCACCGTTGGTCATTATGCTTCACCTGCAAAAACAACATTTTTAAAGTATTTTATAAATTAATGGAAATATTTTTATCAGAGAAAAACACAACGATATTTAATATAAAATTAATGCAATCACATTGAAAACAATTAGAAAAGTTTAAGAATCATACCTACAATCGAATGTTCTCGATTCTTAATTCCAATATGTTGATTGCTTTCAGAATAGAACAATAATAGTGAGTGGTTTCTGTAGGGACGATGGGGTCAGTAGGAAAAAGAGAGAAAAAGAAGAAGAAGAAGTGTTCTTTTCTAGATGCTACAAGATAACCCTTGCCACCCATGAAAACCCTATTTATAATGCCTAATATGAATTAGGGTTTTTGTAATCACGCTGTTGATAACCTATTAAATTTCTTACTACACCCCACAACAATTTTTTTATATGATAATTTTATCATAATTAAAATTATTAAAAGGACAATAAATTGATAAACACACTAGAACCAATCGTTCTAGACTCCAATGTTACTATTTCTTTTTAAATCTTTTTACGTTCATAAACCCGTGAACATTTATTATGAAATAAATCCTCAGATTCTACATACTAATAATTACCTATTGGAATTTACTACATAATATTTAAATTAGCTACTGTACTTAATTGTAGACCTTTTCACTTTGTAATTGTCACTTGAAAATCACTCTCGCAAAGAAAGAGAGAGGAATATTTGGAAGATGGGAAGAAAAAAATTGACAATCAAGAGACTAGAGAACATGGGTGATAGACGGGTTAAATACTCAAAAAGAAAAAAAAGGCATACTCAAAAAAGCCAAACAGCTGTTTGTGCTATGCCGATGTCGATTTGGCCATTGTCATGTTTTCTCCATTTGGGAGGCCTTCTGTCTGTGTCGGCTAAAACAAATAACTCATCGTTCACTTATTTTAATTTTTGCATCTCTTTCTTCTTCACATACCAGGATTATCTTATATTTATGTAATATTTTTTCAGATCTACCTTTTATGGATTGTATAAAATAATGTTGCTTGGTATAAATCGCGTGTCACATGTTCATTATTTTGACATAAATACTCATTATTTTGTATCATCAATAATAATTCTTAATAAAAAGCTATTTTAATTAAAAATGCTCTTTTCAATTATTTTTGTTGTTGTTTGGTTGTCAATATAGCTTTCGAATGATTAAATAGGTTGTTTTTTGTTTACTGGGGAAGCCCAAATAAAGCTTTTCCAAGTAGATCGTTTTGAGTTTTTTTAATAACACTAAAACCAATATAACTTTATAATTTAATATTTGATGAAAAAGTTAAGATGTGGTATCATTGAATTATTTTACACTGTATAGAAGTAAATAAATTCATTAATTCATTAATATAAACGAATAGGTTTATGTCTGCATAACAAAATCTAATTATCTATAAACAAATCTAATTAATGAAAAAAAGATAATCACACAAAATAAATTAAATCTAGAAATTTTATTTACTTACCTTTCAATCTTTGATGTTGTTTAGGATTTGGATCCTCTGCTGATCTGATCTTTTTTCTGATCTTTTAAAAGTATTTGATTGTTTGTTGATAAAATGGTTTTGAAAACCAATTACATCTTAACCACTCATTCAGTGCAATGCTTATGTGTCATGAGATTATGTGAGGTGAGAAAAAGATCAGATCAACAAAAAATCCAAATTCGTTGTTTAGAGATGCAATGAGATGGTCTTGCATGGCTTGAACCCTAGTTCGGTCATTAATGGTACATGGATTCTTCCATTCACTGACAAATGACAATAAAGTTGAATAATTAATTAATGACGATAATAAAATATTAAAGTATGAATTATATATAATAATTGAGTGGCAATAAAAAAAATTGGTGATTGTTTAGAAATGAAACAAACTTGAGAATCTTGGTTTTTGTGCAATGTTTTCTTTCGGGTCTTTCACTTGATTTTGTAGCAACTAGCAACTACACAATTAATGATGACAGTGTGAATTATCTAATAAAATATAATTTACTTGAATGAAAAAAAATGACTCAGAAGCCTCCCATAATATCCAAGAGAGTGACTTACATTGAGCAAAACACTTGTGCATCAAATAAAATAGAAATTGTTATCAAAATATGGTCGTTGTTAATTACCATATTATGTTTTTTTTTTAAATAAACAACCGGATACAAAGAGCAAGAAAACTACAGAAAATGAAAAATCCTACAGAGACAGGTATTCTGCCATAATTGCTTCTCCTTAAAGGATAGAGCCAAGGCTGCAAGGTTATATTTATAGGCCACGAGAAATATGCTGAGATTTGAAAACCTCAACCTCCTGAAATAGGACCGTAAAATCCATCACCACCCATGACCCAACTGGCCAACTTCTGGATAAACCTGAAAACTGTTTGTTACCTGAAAATTAAACACAAAAGCCACATTGGAAGCATCAACTTCTGGCACAATACCCTTAAGTCCCAACCTTTTAGCAAGCAGCATCCGTTCCCTCACCACCAAGCCCTTACAATCTCTAATCTCATACAACACCCACTCCCACCAGACCTCTACCGTACCATTCATTACAGCCAAATCAGTATTCAGCTTAAGGGAACCTTCAAGACAGAGGAAGTTTCTAAACTTTCGTACCTTTGGTTTTGAAAGCCTTTTATGTATTCTAGAATACCACCCGTAAATACACCACCAGGATCTCTCTCATTACTCCCGTGTGCCACAAAATCATACACACAAAAGAAAAATCCTCTAAAATTCCTTTCAAAATCTCATAGCAAGACAGACCCTGAAACCTTCCTCCCTGGCTTTCTCACAACCCACACCTGATACAGCCAACATCCTTCACCACCTGCCGTTTAGCCAAATTCACTAAGGAGGGGATTGCATTCAAACAAACTCTCCACCTTTGATGTGATATTCATATTCCACCATTTCTGATCGATATTGGCCATAGATCGAGCCAGCCTCTTGCACTTATACCAAGCAACATCCATAAATTTGTATTTATTTGTAAGTGTCAATTTTATACAATGAACATGTGACACGCATTGTATTTATGGATTGTATAAAATAATGTTGCTTGGTATAAAATGCATGTGCCAACTGGGTGTGGCTCAGTTGGTGGATGGACGAGCTTGGGGCTTGGACAAATGACTCTCAGGTCAGCGGCTCGAATCCTACCAATGGCTAAAGCTTAAAAAAAAATATCTGATCCCTAATTAATAGATATTGTCAAAAAATAAAGAAAGTATAAAATGCATGTCTCATATTCATTATTTTGACATAAATGCTCATAATTTTTCATTGTCTAGAAATATTTTTGAATCATCAATAATAATTCTTAATAAATTTAAGTATTTAAACACGCGTAACTTGTTTATTTGTCGTTCCTACTTTTACTTTCACCAAGAGAGAGGATCTGTCTTAATTAGTTTAACTTAAAGTGCAATTATTTTATCTATTGATCAAGGGATCTCCAAAGTGTGTGGAAAGGCTATCAAGAATGTCTGTTGAAGACCAGGAAGAAATGTAACATCTCAAACATCTTTATATGATTTCCACTCGAAAAAAAGAAAATTCAATACTTGTTGATTAATGAATTAATTTTGCATTTTGTGTTTGTGACCAGATCGACGTGGGTATGCATTGAAGGTAAACAATCCAAATCTTTTTTCTTCCTTTTTATTATAGATATCCATATTCAATTTTAAAGTTTCATAATTTTTGTTAAGTTGTATTTGTTGTATGTGCATATTAACACTTGTTTAATTTGAAGATGAGGTAGGTTTGAAATTTCCTAAGCTAACTTGGATGCATGTGCACATAGTGTAATTTATGCATGAGTGGTTTAGTTGAAAGTAAATGCTCAAAAAAAAAAAAATTATATGTGAACGTGGATACTTTTTCTAATTGTCGTCTGCTCTAGTCATCCATTAAAAGAATGTCCATAATCTGTATATCAATATATGTATCGGTGATATTTTATGAAACACCAATGAGAAATTTGGCTAATTGGCATCTTGATTGTGATCGAGTGGTATGTTACTTTTGAAGTTTGAAACTGTATTTGTTTTTTTGTTACAATCTTTCCATGATGCTCATATAGTCATGTTGATTTCGTATAATGTTCCTACGAGTTTTAATAGATGAAACACGATTATCTGTGTTGGTTGCCAATAATTACCTATTGGAATTTACTATAAATATAATAATTAACATCTTTATGTTGTAATATTTGAACGAATTAAATAAAAAACTATTGAGAAAACTTGATTAAAAAAACAAAAGAAGCCGCAGCCGTATATATAAGAGATATGAATATGCCGTTGTTATTATTATTATTTTTTTGAAAAGTGCTGTAATTATTTTTAGTTCATAAATTGTATTGTATTAAGTATATATTTATTGTAAATCACTCGGCTAGAATAATATAAATTATTAATTATGTAAACCAATATTAAGATTAAAAAAAGAGTAAATCAATATGATTTATGTAAACTAAAAACAAAAGTCAATAATTATGAAGAAGACGGTTTTTTTTAAGTATGATATTTTAGTAAATAAATCATGAATTCCTTTTTCAACCAGGAAAGGGAACTTGATTCCAAGGGCTTGTGGGTGGAATCAAGTACCTTTTCCATCATGAACTTAATTCCTAAATTATGAGTGGGATCCACGGAATTGAACTCCCTAAAAATTTAGTAAATAGTGGAATTCATAAATCAGGAATTTAATTCCTCTTTCTAAGTAGGATGCCTGATTAGTAAACATGTCAATTATGTAGTAAATTCCAATAGGTAATTATTAGTAGAATATGAGGATTTAGTTCATAATAAATGTTCACGGGTTTATGAAACATATAAAGATTTAAAAAGAACGAGTAACATTGGAGTCTAGAATGATTGGTTCTAGTGTGTTTATCAATCTATTGTCTTTTTAGTAATTTTAATTATGATAAAATTGTAATATAACAAAAATAAATTGCTGTGGGGTGTAATAGGATATTTAATAGGTTGTCAATAGCATGATTACAAAAACCCTAATTCATATTAGGCATTATAAATAGGGTTTTCATGACTGGCTAGGGTTATCTTGCAGCATCTAGAAAAGAACACTTCTTCTACCTTCTTTTTCTCTCCCTTTTGCGGCCACCAAAAGTAATATACAAGAGTGTCACTTATTCCTATTGACCCCCTTGTCCCTACAGCGACCCCTCACTATTATTGTTGGATTCTGAAAGAAATCAACGTATTGGAATTAAGAATCGAGAACATTCGATTCTAGGTATGATTCTTAAACTTTTTTTTTTTTTATTGTTTTCAATGTGATTGCATTAATTTTATATGAAATATCGCTGTGTTTTTCTCTGATAAAAATATTTCCATTTATTTATAAAATTCTTTAAAAAATGTTGTTTTTGCAGGGGAAGAATAATGACGAAGTTGGAAATATTCCTTATGAAATGATGACTTTAATCTTATTAAAGTTATCTGTTAAATCTTTATTGCGATTCAGATGCGTTTGCAAAACATGGTATACTCTAATTAAAAGCCCTAGCTTTATTTCTACACATCTCAAAAGTCACAACAATGAAGATACCCGTCTTGTTGTCCACCATTTTGAATATCGTTTGTTTGACGACCCTGATATTTGTGATCCTGATACATATCCATTTGAATATACTTTGTTTGTCGATAAAACATTGAAAGATTTATACTATCAAGTTCTTGATTCTCAATTTCCCATTCATGGTGAGCTTACCGGTCCTTACGATGGCTTGTTTGTTGTATACCAAATAGAATGTAATCGCATATATCTTTGGAATATCGCAACAAGAGAAACGCGAGCACTACCAAAATGTAGATTTGGTTATCCGCATATTTATGGATGTGGATATGATCCATTGAGTGATGGTTATAAGTTGGTTTTCTTGCGTAAATTTTCCCATGAATATGGACGTAATGATTTCTTAGACTCCCATGTTTCATTATAATCTTTCAATAATGATTCTTGGAGATATTTACAAGTTCCTGAACTAAGACATTATTTCTGGGTTCATTATTCTTTTAAAAACTCGTGCTTGAATGGAGTTTGTTATTGGTTAGCAATGAGAGACGAAATTGTTATTCTTTCATTTGATATCGGTAGAGAGATATTCCAAGAGATAAATTTACAAGAATATGGGATAAATTTATATAGTTTAGATCTTAGTTCGTTGGAGGTAGTTAATGACTCTCTCTATCTATTAACTTTTAAATCTAATTTATCAGACAATGAATTTAGTATCTGGATGATGAGAGATGGATGTTGGACCATAAGATTCACTAGGACTGGTCACTTTTACTTACAAGACCGGGTGGGATATTGGAAGAATGACACCGTTTTTAAAGATGGACCAATCTTACTTGATCTTAACAGCAATGAAGAAATGGATCTTGGAACTCCATGGTCAATTGCTAATGCAGTTTATAGATACAACGAAAGTCTAGTTTCAATCAAACTAGAAAATGATTTCTCAGAAGTCTTTGACATTCCATGGCATGTCTTGGGTGTTATTTAGACATATTTGAAATTCAATTGTATGGTAATGTTTTCGTCAAATGATGGCATATTAAGGCACAAAGTAGTTTCAATTGTAATTCTTTGGTTTGTTTCTTTTTCGTTGAATAATTTTTTTTTTTCAGAATGGAAGGATTTGTTTGATGTATATATATTTCAATTGTAAGAAATTGTTTCTTTTAGTTTCGAGGTATTTGAGGATTTGTAGCATTATTATATAAGAAAATAAAATTTGCATGATTCTTATTAGTGGCTTTGATTTAGATACAAGATATTAGGGTGGTTCTGTACTGAATGTAAATCATATGAGTCCAGATTTTCGTAAGATACAAGCCTCTAAAATTTATATTGAAATCCATAAGAAAATTTGCAAAATTTAGGATAAAGCTAAGCAAAATTTACATTTGTTTTCTCTAAGCCTCATACAATATTCAAAAAGAAGTCAAAAGCAAAATTTTTATTAATTAACAAAATTTCATGCATCAATGATGAAGACACAGCTCCATCTCACGATGAGGCATACCAAAGTGCCAGTGACGAAGTGGACTCGACTTTTCTACAACTTTCCACAATGACAATAACAATAACCGATCTGAGTTGGATTTGGATTTAGAGAGGTCTGATGGTAGGGGTGAAACCAGAAATTTTTTTCAAGATGGGTTATTATGAAAAAATATATATATTGACGAAAGTATGTCTCGGCTTTAAGAGAGATATTTCATTAATTAAAAAAACGTATGCAAGTTGGAATTGACAAATTAATAATAATTTTTTAAAACAACTATAAGGGGTCGTTTGTTTTTTTCACTTAAAACTTAATGGGTCTGAATTGAACTCATTAAGTTGTTTTATTTGTTTTTTTAAGTGGTCAAACAACTTAAAAATATCAAAAAACAACTTAAAATAAAAAGTAAGAAATCATGACTTTTAACTTAATTCCAAATCACTGGATTACAATTAAAATATTCTCTTCCAAGTCTATCCTTTAAAAAAAGATATATTTTCAAATTTATCTTAATTTGATATGGTATAAAAAAATTTCTTTTAACATATTTCTTATGTAAACAGGTTTTAGAAAAGAAAAAAAAAACCCTAATTACTTCTCATAATGAAATTGTTCAAAGATTGAACAATTTAATTTCTCTCTTGCCAAATCCCGGTAAGAACTCTTTATTTTTTTTTTATCTAACTATTCGTATAGTGCTCAATAAATTTGTCTATCATATTGAGTAGATTTCATGGTTTGAAGATGTTATAGAATTATTGTATATGAAAAATTCAAGAACCTTTTTTTTATTTGGTTTCCGGTGCATATGATCCAGGGAACCAAAAAAACAAAATGGTTTCATAAATTATATTCACCGGAAACGTGGACAACATAAAAATTGAACTTGAACTTGAACTTTTTTTTGACAATAAATTTAACTTAAACTTTGTTTGCAGAACATGCAAAATTATATTCTTTGATTAATTTTTTTATTTTGTTAAATTGAACTTTGTTTGCAAAAAAAAAATAATAACATACAAAATGTTATAAAGAATGGTGCATGTTAAATTACTTATTTTAATTTGTATATGTATAAATGTAAAATTTCATATTTTCAGACAATTTTATTTTTAAAAAACAAACATGTTGACAGTACATTCAGATGTGAGGAAAAAAAAACAAACATGTCATTCAGGTTCAGATTTCAGTCTCTATTCAGTCTTCAGAAAAATTCAGGATTGTTCAGTCTTCAGAAAAAAAAACAAACGACCCCTAAGTCAACTATTTATTTTAAAATATAAAATTAATAGATGAATAGTTTTTTTAAGAGTAATTGAGTTTAAATTAAACATGAAAATACTTACATACATAAAAGAGGAAAAAAAATTGATCATATAGTGTATTTTATCCTCACTAAAAAATAATCTTAACTTATGGATACTAACTAGAATTTTAATTCTTTAATGGATATAATATATATATATACACACACACACACAGTAGAATCCCTCTAAATTAATATTTTTCGGACCCACCCTTAAGTATGTTATGTATTTTTCCGATCCTGAAAAATACATAGGGCAAATTTTGAGAAGTATTTCAGATTCGAAATACACAAGAAGAAGCATATGAGAGAAATAGAGGAGATAACAAGGGAGATAATTTTGTTTCAATATAGTCGTTGCTTTATTCTGCTTGCCTCTGGCTATTTATAGGCCAGTTACAAGTTGTACACTTACACATCCATTAACCAACTAACAACAAAATGCAAGTTATTCTTAAGCCACTACTTTCACATCCACTAACATGATGAAGATGTTCCTACGAAATCTAAGGTACAGTTATTGAAGCACTAAACATTAACAATAAATAAATATACATATCAAAGTATTAATTTAGAGGGGTTATTAATTTGAAGAGTTTTGCCTTATAAAGTGTTATTTTGTCTTAGAAAACGTGTAGACGTCGGTTTTCTTGTTTAGGAAATATTCCTTTTTAAGATTCCTTGTTTAGTCGGTTTTCTTCTTTAAAAAAAGTTCATTTTTCTCATCAAAATTCCTTGTTTAGGAAAAAATTGTTAAGGAAATTTCCAATTCTTTTTGGGAATGTGATTATTTAGAGACCGATGATACTCACCCTATAAATAGTGAGGTTTATTCTTTGGTTGTATATAACAAAAGAGATCTCAAGATTTACCTAAATGTTTTATTCCTAGCCACTCCTAAAAATTATCTATTTTCTATCTTCTTTGTTAAAACAAACGGACAATTCAAAAAATAAAGGATGAAGTCAAAAATATCAAACAAGGTGTCATTGTACAAACTAGCATCTTGATGTACTTTTATAGTTCTTGATTATTATGTAATATATTTTGTTCTTTTATGGAATTATTAATTTATGCGACAATCGGGATCGAAATTTTACACTAGGTTTCAAAAAGAAATTTTTAACTATTACGATAAAGGGGTTCATTAATTTTTTTACACTGGCCAAAGTCGGGACCAAGATTTTTTATTAATTTAGAGAATATATTAATTTATAAGAGATTAATTTACATGTGTTCTACTATATATATAATATTTGAAAGTATTAATATATATATATTATTATTTTTTTTCAAATGCTTGGGTGGAACTAGAGGTGTCCATGGTTCCGGTTCGGTCCGGTTTCGGTTCCGTGGAAACCTCAAACCGTAACTGTTACCGGAAATTTTCGGTTTGGGTCGGTTTTGTAACCGCCGGTTTCGGTTCCGTCCGGTTTTTTTTTTCAAAAAAAATGCCAAGTGGCAGCATCTAATTGGTTGGTTTGTTTTTTTTTTTTTAATAAAACCGGCGGTTTAACCGCCGGTTTTAGCCGGTTTTGGAGAGGTATAACCGTAACCGAACCGTCGGAAACCGATTTCCAACCGGTTTTGTAACCGCCGGTTTCGGTTTCGGTTTCGGTTTTGGATTCGGTTTCGGTTTCGGTTTCGGTTTTTTGAGTCTGGTTTCGGTTTTTAACTGTCGATTTAACCAAACCGTGGACACCTCTAGGTGGAACCTACCCAAGCAGGGCTGTTTCCGCCCTTACGTGATGGAGAAAAGCAAAAACGAAGAAACAATGTGTAACAAAAAAATAATTTATTATTATTATTATTATAAAAATCAGTGGCTTTACACAAAAAATAATAATAAACACGTTTTCTTGAGATGCGTTTGGTACGGGGACGAGACATGACATGATAGTTGTTCCGTATTGTATTCGGAATGTTTGGGACAGAAGGATATAACGGGATAAGAGGTTCAAATGACCAGAATGCCCTTATTGTCATTTCTAATGTTTGTTACTACATAATAATAACAAATGAGACAAGACAAGTCAGTATTTATTTGATTTTATTAAATAAATATATTTATATATCATATTTAACAAAAATAGTAATATTGTAATTGAAAAATATTCTTAATTAATAATTGTAAAAGATTATTTTTGACAATTTCCTCATTTTATTTTATTTTTTGTAAAAAAAATCCATATTACCCAAACCGGATATTCAAAGCAGAATGAATGGTTTTTTTTTTTGGAAAAGTTATCAACTTACCATTAAGTAATTTCATTTTCTCACTTACTAAGTTCATATTTTATCATTTAAAAAAATTTCATATTTTAAAATTTAAATGTTTTTTTAATAAAATTGGACGGACCGAAGGGAAAAAGCATTACAAGTAATCATATGCTGAAAAAACCTATATATATAAAAGTTAAAAGAAAAGTTAAGAATAACAAAAAGTGACTAATTATAAATAACATGGGGAAAAACAAGCCTATACTAAAAGAAGCAAGCAGGCCACACAAAAAAGAAAAAGTATAAAGAACCTGGGGAAAAACAAGCTTCTACTAAAAGAAGCAAGCAGGGCCACACAAAAAAGAAAAAGAAATCATTAAGAAAAACGAATTTAAAAAAAAACATCAATATAAAGAATTAAATATAAAAATAAAAAAATTATTTTAAAAAAAGTAATATAAAGAATGAAAAGTAAAAATAACATTAATATAAAGAATAATAAAATAATATAATAATATAATTGTAAAAAAACTAAAACAATATTCAAAAAAGTTTTTTATTTTGAAATATTGAATTGTTTTTTTAAAATACTGATTTTTTTTTGTTTCTTTGTCATTTATTATCTCCACCATACATAACGGTGGTGATCCCTATTTTTGTTTTTTATTTTCAATTATGTTTTTTAAATACTTTTATTATTTTTTATTTTTTAAATTCTGATTTTTTTCTTTAAAAACAATTATTAGTATTATTAAGTGACATAACTCATGTGATCAAGGGTAATAAGATCTTTTAATTCACTTTTTAACGGTCAAAGTACTACACTAACGGAATTCCTAACGACAGAGGCAAAATGTCTAATATTTTGGTTTTTAGTGGAGGGAAATGGTCATTACTGAAACTATAGTAGACAAGGTGTCTAATATGAGTATATGACAAACTACATGGGGGAAATGATCATTTCCATTTAATAAAAGTTTACTTCTCATTGAATAATATAACATTTTTCTATTAGTTGGTTTATACTTATATTTCATATTATTTGATTACAATAATTTTAAAATTACAGTTTTAATAAAAGTATTTGTAAAAAAGTTAAATAAATAGATAGCAAGTACTCCACACTATTTTTTAAAAAGTAAAATGAATTCATTCATCCAACCCACAAGGGAAAAGAGTTTACTAACCACCGGCTAGGAAAAGAATTACACCAGTACACAGTATTATCAACATTAACAGCATAACTGGCACATTGTGAGCCACAGCATTACAGTATTTAGGAACATATGAAACAGATAAATCTTTGTATCTCTACCGCAACAAACGAATATCCTGAATCACGTTATTAACATCATTCCGCGTGAAAGCTTTACCATTACACACATATTAACTATGCCCAAAGCATCAGTTTCTACCTCCCAAAGCAGCCAAACCTTCTAAATTGCCCAAGAAAAGCTTTAGAAAAAAAAAAATTAGCTTCTGCTACTTCCACAGAACCCACCCACTTCAAAAGCACAGTAGTAGCACCCACCAACAGACCTGCACCATTCCTGATCACCGAACCTGTACCATACGTCCATAACTGCCATTGCCCAACCTCATAGCCTCATCAACATTAATCTTGAAACCACCCATCCGTGGAGCAACCCAGACCTGGTTCTCCTTAATATCCCTAACACCACTGCTGTTCTCAGAAGCCCCCTGAAACACAGAAATATAATTCTCAGCCCAGTCCCAACAGTCATCATTATTAACAACCTTACCTCTAAAAAGAGATTGATTCCTATTATGCCAAATAAACCAAGCAGCCACGATAAAACACATCACAATTGACCATCTCCACCCCCTGCACAGATAAAACTACACGGATGGGTGCTTTCAATATTAATGTTGCATCCCATAGAAAACTACATGGCTCCTAGGTGCTCAATCTACATGCCGATTCTACTTGTTGCATCTACATTCAGATTTCAAGCTACATGCCCATTCTACTTGTTTGAGGTCAGTGCCGAGACCTCAAAAGATAAACAAATAAAATAAAATAAACAACACATGTATTTAGTTTAAAAACCAAATTAGATTCATCTTGTTCTTAAGAAAGGGGTGACATGTGAATTTCCAGTGGAATTGAGGAAATTAGAAATGAAAATCTTATAACTACTAATCCAGGATCCAAGTAAGCCAACGTTTACAAGGAAGTCAATATGTAGATATATATCTGCTTGAAACAGAAATCCAGAAAATGGCCCAACTTAAACAAAACTATTTTAAATTAAAGTACAATGATATAGCACTGAACTCATATAAATTAAGGAGCAATTCAAGCTAAAAGTAAGCAGCAAATCAATGCAAATAGCACATTATACAAATCACAGAGTCTCTATGTAACCAAAAACATAACAAGGTGCAGCAGTATGACCTAGAAGCATTAAACATCAACTTAACGTTACAATTTAAATCTATTGATGAGTAAATGAATTGCAACCAACTTATGACTCACTTAAAACCGAACCAAGCAGTGTGGCTTCTGCTTCATTAATCAGTGTGATCCACCAAGAAACCCTGTTTCGGGTCCTTCGGTTTAGCAAAGGACAGAAACTCAGGACTACCCCGAGCAATGTTATTATCGGAAGCATACAAGTACACGGCTTAAGAAAAATAACAAAAAATAAAGAGGTAGATAATGCACCCTTTCACCCTTCTTGACATGCATACTTTCTAATTTTTTGATGTTCTACCTGCGATAGGATCTAGATTACCTCTTAAGTTCACAAGATCATTTCTTTTAAATCCCTCTAACAGGTCCTTCAAGAATGAAGCCTAGCTAGCAATCCAAATTCCCTACAAATATTATTTACTAACTAATTACCGGATTAATTAAAGTCTGATGATTTCCATGTATCTTTTAGAGGGATTTTCATGGCAACTAGATTGGAATTTCTACAAATGTATGCGGACAATTACCATGACTGCCATCAACTACTATCAACAACTGAAAATCTCTCAAACAAGGGAATATTGTGGCATATATAATCATGTCTATTGGTACTAATGGGGATCCCAAAACAAGCAATGAATAAGGATTGAAGGTGAAGCCATGTAAGGCTTGGATTACCAACACAATTTAAAGGTTGTAAAAAAAAAACAATATATAGTAACTTTCACCATTCGTGATCTTAAGAGTACAGTTATGTGTAATTTACTAGCCTAACAGCTTAGTCATATTTTCCTACATCAAACACAAATATTGGGATCATGATTCACATAATTTCATCCATTCAGACAACATGAATTTTCATACTTGTGTACAAATGAAAACCCAATGATCAGTATAAAAAAAAACCTGATGATCAAAAATCAAACTTATTTGTTCTCAAACCCAATTCCACATACAACTTTTACTATTGATAGTTGTTAAATTAAACATTCCCAAGCATAAAAATCTTTAGAAAAAGAAATAAGGTAAAAAAAAAAACGAAATTCAATCTACAAATAACTTACAGAAGTAGAACAAGAGCTTGAACCGCAGTAAAGAAATTAGAGCTTCGAAACCGTTCTGGAGATGGAATTTTGCACTTACTCGAATCTCCACATAAACACAATATAAAGCCTATAAAATCACAAAGTCCACCTGCACCACCACCAGTGACACAATCTTTTAATTGGCTAGTCTTAACTTGGCGACCAGGCTACTGTTTACATTATGATTGTTTAGAATCAAAAATACCAAAAAATCCGAAGTTCATCGTCCATGGGCTTTGGTCTGTGGACTCTAACGGAAATGTATAAGGGGTGGATTTGATGAAACATTTGTTATCTAGGCGAGAGATATTAGGGTTCATCAATGAATTTAGGGGAGAACGATATAAAACATGGTGAGGATACAAGTGCCAAAAGTGATACAAGATATCATAAACCTGATACTTATTCCTATTCCTCCAATATATGTGCCTACCAAAGATACACTTATTGTTCATAGTGTTGGACTATTAAATAAGAGTTTTATAAGAATTGTGTTTATTTCAGAAAATTGGATTTGTTATTGTCATGAATGATTTTGCAGGTTACAAGTGATAAACTATTTGGGCATAAAATGGATAAATATTGGCCAGACATTATGAAGGTTCCAACTTTGATTTTTGGTTGCATCAATGGAATAAACATGGAACTCAACAAATAAGATTGAATCTAAAAGGTTATTTCAGCCGTACCAAGGATGAAGCGATTTCTACAGACTTGATGAGTACATTATCTCTACGAGGCATAAAGCCGAGCGATAGTGAAGCGTACCCACGAGAGAAATACATGGCAAATATAAAAAGTCATAACCCATGATAATTCTGTGGTACATGGCAAGGAGTATAAGCACTCGCTGCTATATTAAGACATATAACCACTTCACTTAGAACATTCGAATGACCTTTTCTCTGGTTGCATAAAAGCACTGCAGGGTTGCCAATACCTTTTGCTTTCCTTTTTATCTGCCATGTATTTCTCTCGTGGGTATGCTTCACTATCGCTCGGCTTTATGCCTCGTAGAGATAATGTACTCATCAAGTCTGTAGAAATCGCTTCATCCTTGGTACGGCTGAAATAACCTTTTAGATTCAATCTTATTTGTTGAGTTCCATGTTTATTCCATTGATGCAACCAAAAACCAAAGTTGGAACCTTCATAATGTAGACCTGACCAATATTTATCCATTTCATGCCCAAATAGTTTATCATTTGTAACCTGTAAAATCATTCATAACAATAACAAATCCAATTTTCCTAAATAAACACAATTCCTATAAAACTCCTATTTAATAGTCCAACACTATAAACAATAAGTATATCTTTGGTAGACATATATTAAAGGAATAGGAATAAGTACATGTTTATGATATTTTGTATCACTTTTGGCACTTGTATCCTCACCATGTTTTATATCGTTCTCTCCTAAATTCATTGATGAACCCTAATGTCTCTCTCCCAGATAACAAATGTTTCATCAAATCCACCCTTTATACATTTCCGTTAGAGTCCACAGGCCAAAGCTCATGTATGATGAACTTCGGATTTTTTGGTATTTTTGAGTCTAAACAATCATAATACAAACAATAGCCTGGTCGCCAAGTTAAGACTAGCCAATTAAAAAATTGTGGCACCGGTGGTGGTGGTGTAGGTGGACTTTGTGGTATTAAAGGCTTTTCATACTCCAAGTTTCAGCATATACCTACAAAACCAAATAAGTATACTAAATTAAAGTCGAAGCCATACATGAATGAATGCATAAAGATGAATTAGTTAGCTAGTAAATTTCTAAAATTTAATTAATTATGACCTAAAATCATTCAAAGAGAGCCACCGTAAGAAGCATATGTTAGCTAATAAAATTCTAAAATTTGGGTCTCCATTTATAGAAAGCCACGCTTAGAAGAAACTAAAACAAATCAAGCATATATGCACAAATCGAACAAAAGTCTTCAACCAACTGACTCCAATAAAAAAACAAATGAAACCGATTCCAATAGACTTTTAGACTTGATTCGTTCTGTTGAAACCTGCAGAATGTAGACTTGACCAGTTTTTTTTCATATCACCCAGAAAAATACCATTAACAATTTCAACCTGAAAAATCATAATTTTTTTATTTTATTTGAACAGCTAGTTTTATTAAAAACCATAGGAAAGAAAGAAGCACATAACAAAACACAAGAAGAGGAACAGAGGCTGCCGCCCAGAAAAGAAAAACAGAGAAAAAACAGGGAAGAAAACAGACAGCTGAATCAATATATATCTCCCCATTCCAAATTGCCATAAATTTTTTAAAACAATAACAAATTCAACATGAAAATTTTGGCAAAATTTCTTGGAAGAAATGATCAGTACAATACAACTTGATGAAAACAAAGAAACAGAGTGTGAGTCTTGCAGATAATAACAAGAACAAAGGTTGAAACGAGAGACCGAAAGCAAAACTGTTCCTCAAAATACACAAAAGATTTTTTTTTTAAAAGGCACTTTATTTTTTGAAAAGGTAATATTATTGATTCTTGGCAAAGAAGCCGCAGCACAAACAACAAAACAAGCACAGAAGGCTACCCAGCGACGGGCAAAAGCCAAAACAACCAGGGAACACAAACAAATGCAGAAAAACAAGCAACACCAGAAGACAAACCCAGAAAAACCAGAACAGAGCAGTCAGCAAACCAACAAAAGAAAAAACCCCAAAGCAGACCAACTTAAAGGTCACCCCACTCGAGCCTATCACCCTGCCTTCCGGCCCCGACTTTGCTAAGCTATCAGCATAAGAGTTCGATCCTCTAGGCTGAACGAAACCGACACATCTTTCAACTGTTGCAGAATGAGACGGATATCGTAAATCTGGTCCACATGCTTAACATTTCCGAAACCTTCACCATTTACCCACGTAACCACAGCTTTGGAATCACTGATAATCCTCACTGTGCGATCAACAAGAGAGGGTTTAGAGACAATAAGCTGACAGGCCTTAAGAATGGCCAAAATCTCAGCTGAGCTTGAGTCCAGAATAAAGCTGAAAGGCACTTTATTGAACGAGACAAAACACAAAAGCAGAGCAAACAAAGGGCCCTGGCAAAGGGACCAAGACAGCCACGACGGCCACACCAGGCCACAGAAAGAAAAAGGAAACAGAACAGCAACACGAAAACAAATCAAACATCACCCCAATCTACGAATTCCCCGCAACTATTAGACCCCATCTTAGCCAAACTATCCGCAAAAGAGTTATAAATCCTGGAATCAAAAACGACCTTGAGACCGTATACAGAATTCAACAAGCTGCGAATATCATATATGGTAGAAATTAACAAGAATTAATACCCTTCCCAAATCATCATCATCAAACAAGCAATAAATGTTGAATCAAAACCCCACAAACAACCAACTTTTACCTTAAGCTCCCAGAACAAGCACAAGCAACCAGCATCAGATTCCGACCCGATTGTGACCTGTGCTTGCTGCGGAGGCAGAGTAAAAGGATGGTTGTCGGCAGCACCGTAAACGGAGTAGTCGGGGAAAGTTTGGATGCCGTGAACGACGACGGTGGAAGTAGTGTAGAGGTGTGGATGTGAAAGAAGAGAATCGTGGAGGGTGAAATTGGTAATAGAATTGTTAGTTATGAGTATTGATTTTGTTGGAAGACGAGTAAGAGGGTTCAAGAGGCAAACTTCTGAGAAGGAGAGACAAAGTTCGTGACAGAGGAGTCACGAACTCGGCGTGCATGCGTGATTATAAAATGGAATCACATGAATGTGACTTGGTTTCATTCATAGAAAAAGCAACTACACAGTACACAGAACTCTGGACATTGACCAACAAAAGCTTAACAATATTATATTTTTATTTATTTTTTCTTTCTCTTGATAATTGATATATAACACGTTTGGTGAATTGTGATCACAACTTTAACATGAAACTTGTCAAGTTGAACCCCCTTAATATTTTTTGGTTAAAAAAAAGGTATTTTTCTCAAAATTTTTTTGTTGAAAAGTCATACAATATATGCATGGTTCCATTAATTTGGTACCAATTAAGAAAGTAATGAGGAAACCAAAGCCAATCAGCAATGGATCATAATTTTGCCTACTATAGAATCAATATGGAACTCATTGAAAAATTGAGCATTGGACCACCAAGAAGTCACAAACTCGGCGTGTTTATAAAATGGAATCAAATTAGTTTCAGTTGAGTGTTTATCGTTTCACCCTTTGATTTTCATTTTGTAAAAATCACATATGAATAATAATATCTCTCATACAATCATTTTCGTTTTAAACAAATCATAATAATCTCATTGATTGGGATAGATATGTGAGTGTTTCGATTAACACACAATCAACATGCATAGACATAAAATTAATCCGAAAATAACCTAAACATGTTTCTATATCATGAT
This sequence comes from Dipteronia sinensis, assembly GCA_033220585.1. Classification (NCBI taxonomy): domain Eukaryota; kingdom Viridiplantae; phylum Streptophyta; class Magnoliopsida; order Sapindales; family Sapindaceae; genus Dipteronia; species Dipteronia sinensis. The sequence continues at coordinate 1,008,399 of CM065636.1, forward strand.
TAATCAAACCCTAGATACATGTTACTAAACCCATAGCGATTCAAGAGAAAATAGGAGATAATAGAAAGCGGGAGCGTACCTGAATCTATTGCCGGAGTTTGGTGAACGGGTTGTGTTCTTTGTTCTCTGTTGATGGGGATACAGAAAAGGCAAGAATCATGTAATTTGGGGACCATAACCCTTAATATATAATAAACATATTATCATATGTTTTGCTATTTCTAATTCGGCCCTTCATCAAATTAAAAATAGCACTCTGGTATCTACACATTAACTCCATAACAATTATACCCTTAAGCCTTAAACTTTAAATCTTAATTAGATCACTTTAATTTAGGCTTAACCAAAAGATAGCAAACACATTTAATATTTACATGTGTGGCCCCATATGGTGGAATTTTTCCAACAATCTCCCACTGGGCCACATATGTAACTTTACAAATGTGTATGACTTTATGAGCTCCAAAATTTTGCTATCACAAATTTAGGGTATATCCGAACAATCTCGTCCATTGATTATGCCGATATAGGATCAAAGCGGTTTTCGTCACATTTAGCGTGACTAAACCCATCAATGGTCACGTATACCAACATAATCAAATGACATAGATCAATCATGGATGCGTAGCATAGAAATTACATGCAATGTGATCTATACATGTCTATTTCCAACTGGTCCTACTTTATTCTTTAGTGAGATCAAAACTTAACACAATGTAACAGAGTGAAATGAACTGAATACTTTATTTCTGATCAGAAAAAATATCCAAATACATAAATGTATATGTATGTCCAAAACCAAACATAAAGCACTTACATACAAAATAATACAAACTCCCACTATAATGTGATATCCTCACACAATATAACACCCATATGAGCAGTGTGCTCATGAAAGACCTTGGGTGGTAATCCCTTTGTAAGCGGATCCGCTATCATGGAGTTTGTCCCAATGTGCTCTATGGATATCTGTCTACTCTGCACTCTCTCCTTCACAACTAGGAACTTAATGTCAATATACTTTGACTTAGATGAGCTCCTGTTGTTATTAGAATATAGTACTGCTGACTTATTGTCACAATAAAGTTTGAGTGGTCTTTCAATACCCTCCAGAATGCGCAGCCCAGTGACAAAATTCCGCAGCCATATTCCATGGTTGGATGCCTCATAGCATGCCACAAACTCTGCTGCCATGTTGGAAGAAGCTATGAGTGTCTGTTTGGCACTCCTCCAAGAAATAGCTCCACCAGCCAACAGGTATATGTAGCCTGATGTGGATCTCCTACTGTCTTGGCATCCAGCATAATCGGAGTCAGAATACCCTATGATCTCCAACTGATCTGATCTCCTATATGTGAGCAAGTGATCTTTTGTTCTCTGTAAATACCTCATAACCCGCTTGGCTGCTTTCCAATGATCCATCACAGAGTTACTTAAATATCTGCCTAACATACCAACAACGTACGTAATATCCAGACGCGTACACACCTGAGCATACATTAGACTCCCTACAGCTGATGCATATGGAATCTTCTGCATTTCCTTAACTTCAAGGTTATTTTTAGGGCATTGACTGAGACTGAACTTGTCTCCCTTAGCGACAGGGGTGTCACCTGGTTTGCTGTCCTGCATGCCAAACCTTTTGAGCACTTTATCGATATAGTTCCTTTGTGACAATCCAAGAATACCCCGAGAGTGATCTCGTTGTATTTGGATCTCTAATACAAAGGAGGCGTCACCAAGATCTTTCATCTCAAAATTCTTTGATAGAAATCTCATGGTTTCGTGCAACATGCCTATATCATTTGTGGCAAGCAGTATGTCATCGACATATAAAACCAGGAATATGTGCTTACTCCCACTAAATTTGTGATACACACAATTATCAACAGCGTTTATCTCAAAACCAAACGAAATAATCACTTGATGAAACTTGTAGTACCACTGACGGGAAGCTTGCTTGAGTCCATAGATGGACTTTGTCAATTTACAAACCATATTCTTTGGGTCTCCCGACTCAAAGTTTTCTGGTTGTACCATATAAATTGTTTCGTCAATGTCACCATTGAGAAACGCTGTCTTGACATCCATCTGATGAAGCTCTAGGTCAAAATGTGCAACAAGTGCCATGATTGTCCTAAAAGAGTCTTTCGTTGAAACCGAAGAGAAAGTCTCTTTAAAGTCAATCCCTTCCTTTTGGGTAAAGCCTTTAGCTACAAGACGGGCCTTATACCTCTCCACATTACCTTTCGAATCCCTTTTGGTTTTAAATATCCATTTACAACCAATGGGCTTCGCACCTTCTGGTAATGGGACAAGTTCCCAAACCTTATTGTCTTGCATAGACTTATACTCCTCATTCATGGCATCAATCCACTTTTGAGAGTTGGAACCCTGCATGGCTTGATGTAAGTTGATTGGATCATCTTCCATCATTCCAATGTCTTCCTCATGTTCCTGAAGAAATATGAAAAAATCATCTGGAATAGCATTTCTCCTTTCTCTAGTGGATCTCCTTAATGGCACTCGCTCTTGAGGTTGTTGAGTTTGTTCCTCAGGAACAATTACCTCATCTTGAATGAGGGGTTGTTCAACATTGTCTGGTTGAGGATCCGGACTCGCTTCTTGATCAATGATAGGTATAGAAACCTGTACATTGTCAAAAACGATAGTAGGAATCGAAACCGATTCCTCCTCAAAGACAATGTCTCTGGCCTTATTTCTCCCCCCCAAACTCAACATCCTTAAAAAATGTTGCAGTTCCCGTCTCAAAAATTGACCTAAGTGTGGGATCATAAAACTTATAGCTCCTAGATCTCTCAGAGTAGCCAATGAAGTAGCTGCTCACAGTTTTGGAGTCCAATTTCTTTTCATGTGGCCTGTAAGGCCTTGCCTCAGCTGGACATCCCCAAACGTGAAAGTGCTTTAGACTAGGCTTTCTACCTGTCTAAAGTTCATAAGGTGTTTTTGCAGCTGCTTTAGTTGGCACTCGGTTCAGAATATAAGCTGCTGTTTTGAGTGCTTCTCCCCAGAGTGATTCTGGTAAGGTGGAATGACAAATCATACTCCTTACCATATCCTTAAGAGTCCGGTTTCACCTTTCAGCTACACCATTCATGCTAGGTGATCCTGGCATGGTGTATTGTGGGACGATTCCACATTCCTCTAGGAATTTAGCAAAGGGTCATGGACGTTGTTCACCTGAACCGTCATATCTGCCATAGTATTCACCACCACGGTTAGACCTGACACTCTTTATTCTTTTATTAAGTTGGTTCTCAACTTCAGCTTTAAATGTTTTGAACACGTCCAAAGACTATGATTTCTCATGAATGAGAAATAGGTACCCATAGCGTGAGTAATCGTCTATGAATGATATGAAATACTGTTGGCCATTCCAGGAAGCTGTAGGGAATGGTCCACAGATATCCGTGTGTATCAATTCTAAGACGTCTGTAGTTCTGTTGGCACCTAATTTCTTTATTTTGGTCTGTTTTCCCTTGATGCAATCAATACAGACTTCAAAGTCTGTAAAGTCAAGGGAATCTAGAATCCCATCAGACACGATTCGCTCAACTCTAGTTTTAGAGATGTGACCTAAACGTTTGTGCCATAATGTGGCCGAATTTTCTTTACTTAGTTTGCGTTTAGTACCTCGTGATTCCACATGCAAGGTTTCATTATAAGAAACGATTGTATCAAGCAAATATAAGTTGTCATATACACATAGAGAACCAGTTCCAACAAAATTTGAATTTATAGATAAACTGAATTGATTGTTTCCAAATGAACAATAATAACCAGATTTGTCCAATAAAGAAACAGAAACCAAATTCCGTCTAAAAGATGGTACAATAAAAGTATCCAATAAATCCAAATAACAACCAGTTCCTAATAACAACCTAAAATGCCCTATCGCTTCTACTTCTACTGACTTGCCATCGTATACAAAGATGTGTCTTTCAGCATCACTTGGCTTTCGGTAGTTCAGGCAACCCTGCATAGAAACACTGATGTGAGTAGTTGCACCAGAATCTAACCACCACGTGTTTCTAGGTACTGAAGCTAAATTTACCTCAGAACAGACCAAAGTAAGGAACATACCTTTCTTTGCACGCCATGCGTGATACTTGGTACAATCCTTCTTCACATGTTCAGGCTTGTTGCAAAAGAAACAACCCTCATTGTTTTTCTGTTGTTTCTTTTGAGCTGGACCCTTAGCAGCTTCAATATTCTTTCTCTTTTTGCCCTTATCCTTAGAGGTGCTAGCCAAATGAGCACTTTCGGTCCTGTCTTGCTTCAATCTCTCTTCCTCTTGCACACAGTAAGAAATGAGCTCATTAAGAGTCCATTTCTCCTTTTGACAGTTGTAACTGACCTTAAACTGACTATATTGTGCAGGAAGTGATAGCAATACTAAATGCACGAGCAATTCGTCAGACAGCTCGAGCTTCAGTGCCTTAAGCTTAGAAGCAATATGAGACATTTCCATAATGTACTCCCTTATGTTCCCCTTGCCTTTATACTTTATAGAAATCAAGCTTTGCAAAAGCGTGCTTGTTTCTGCCTTATCGTTTTTCACAAAACGTTTTTCAATTTCGGCTAGGAACTCTTTGGCTTTGGTTATCTTTTCAGATACCGCACCCCTAAATGCCTCCGGAATGCCGCGCTTAATGATCATGAGACTCATGCGATTTGAGCGATCCCACTTCTCAAAGTTCTTCCTGTCATCAGGAGAACTTGCATCCGTAAGAGAAGAGTGCTGCTCAATCCAAAGTGCAAGGTCCAGATCCATGCAGCCGAGAACAATAAGTACGTTCTCTTTCCAATCCTTAAAGTTGATCCCATTAAGCATAGGTATGGAGTTGATATTAGCAGATATAGTAGAAACATTAGCTGTAAAGAGAACAAAACAAAACAAACAAACAAACATGCTCACATTAATAACCAAATACAATAATCAACAAATTCAAATAATGGAAAATCCAATCTCAAGATACCTAGCACAACATTAATATCAAGTCTTTGGACAGTAATAATAATTGTAAGTGGTACTCCTGTTGTAGTGATCAAACATTGACAATAATTCAGGTCAAATAATAAATTCATCTTTGGATCGACTTATTATTCACATGTAAAACCTTATAATCGTCACATGTTTACCACCACAAGTGTGTGTGCAATTCGGCCAAGTATTAACCTTCCTTTGGGCCGACTAATATCCGCATGAATTTACACACACACAAACATCCAACATCCCTTATGAACAATCTACACAAGAGAGGTCACTTTAGCGACATCTTATTTCAATTAGCTCATTTAGAATGTAAGAAAACTTTATTTAACCATAAAAGATATACCAAAATATTTGAATTTGTGTTGATTTTTTTAAAAAATTACAAAAATGCCCCTGATTTTGAAAAATTACAGAAAGACCCCTGATTTAGTGAAATTACAAAAAAGCCTCTTGAGTTTTGAAAATTACAAAGTGACACAGTAACTTTCAGTTATTATAAAATCACCCCAAAACTTTTTTGTAATTACATAATTGCCCAAATGTTATCAAAATTATAAAATGGCCCCAAAACTTTAAATAATTAAAATTTGGCCCTAAAACTTTTTCAAAATTGCAAACTGACCAAGTAAGTTTTGGTAAATATTAATTGGCCCCAAATTTTAGCAAAATCTCACAATGGCCCATAATAATTACAGAACAGTCCCTCAACAATATCAAATTTTCCAAAAGAGGCCTAAAACTTTTTCAAAATTGCAAACTGACCAAGTAAGTTTTGGTAAATATTAATTGGCCCCAAATTTTAGCAAAATCTCACAATGGCCCATAATAATTACAGAATAGTCCCTCAAGAATATCAAATTCTCCAAAAAAGGCCCAACACAAAACCAAGATCTGTAAACCCTAGTTTGTCGCCGCCGCCGCTTCAGACCACTTCACGGTCACCAGAAGGCAACCACGAACGGCGGCCAAGCAGCGCATGACCAGCAAACGCAGATCGTACGCGATCAACGACCGGGGATGGACATCCAGAACCGATCAAGCGAACGGCGGCGCGACACCGAGAGGACGACGATCTGACCATATCGTGGTCGAGATCGCGATCACCGACATGCGGTTATCTTCCTCGCCGCTGAATCCAACAGATTCCAGATTTTTTTTATTTAATAAAAAAAATTCCGAAATATTCAAAAATTTCTTAAAACCTAGAATTCAAAACTCAAATCGCAACAAATATTTCTCAAGAATCTATTATGGGTCGCTCTGATACCACTTGTGAGTGTTTCGATTAACACACAATCAACATGCATAGGCACAAAATTAATCCGAAAATAACCTAAACATGTTTCTATATCATGATTAATCAAACCCTAGATACATGTTACTAAACCCATAGCAATTCAAGAGAAAATAGGAGATAATAGAAAGCGGAAGCGTACCTGAATCCATTGCCGGAGTTTGGTGAAAGGGTTGTGTTCTTTGTTCTCTGTTGATGGGGATACAGAAAAGGCAAGAATCATGTAATTTGGGGACCATAACCCTTAATATATAATGAAAATACACTCTTAGTGTGTGTCTACAACCTAGAGAGGGGGGGGGGGGGGGGGGGGGTGAATGGGTTGTTAATCGATTATTACCAACTTTTCGATTAGTCAATATTAAACACAATTAACCCAATACAACGATACATACAAAATCAAGTAAAGTGCGGAAATATAAAGAACACTTGATTTTGACGTGGAAACCCTTCGACAAGGGAAAAACCACGGGCTATCCTTCTAGCCACATACGATCCTCAAATCCACTTTTGTAATGATGTTTACAACCTAGGTTGACCTCTAGTCACACCATTCTCGGTCACTAACCCACCACTACTACCCAACGGGCCTTTATAGTGAATCCTTGATCACTTTGCTTGCCAACCACACCTTGGTTTCAAGACTTCACTTGCTTGTGCACTACACCTTGTAGTCACAAGACTTAACTCTAGAGAAGAGATTAACAACCTAAGTGAATATATGAATACTCAAAATACAAATAATGCTAGGCAACACTAAATGCTTATCTAGGGATTTAAGATGACACTAAGTACAAATCCTAGATATCAATGTCTATATGAATGCTCATAAAGACCTAACTAGATATAGATGCAAGTCTAAACTCTAGTCATCAAACAAAGCCATATCAACATATGTTGTCATTAATCATGGCAAAGACAATAAATGCAATTAACAAATGCAGTCAATGAGTCCTAATTAGCTAGAGGGCAAATATGTCCTAAATGCAAGCTATCACAATACAAACCCAATCATACAAAGGAACTCATAAATATATGCATTAAATAGAGTCCTAGCATTTAATCAACTAATAAATGCAATAAAAACACAATCTTGGAAAGTATGAACAAATGATAAATATGGAGTTTTTGTTCAACTTACCAAGTCAACTAATGATGAAGACCCATGCCTTAAAGATGCTTAGAAATGCATGAAGGTGATGGGTTTTGGGTTTGGAGAGTCAAGGAATAAAGCTTGAAGCTTTCTCTCTCTAAGGGTTGTTCTCTCTCATAAAAATGGGTTCATGAAGCTCTAATTCGGCCAAGAAGAGAAGAGAACATATATATAGAAACCCTAGACAAAACTGCGTCGTTTTGGGTTTGAGAAACAAAATCCCGTCAATACCGCTTGATGGACCGCGGCTCGGGTAAGTGTCCAGACCGCGGTACACACAGCAGTGCACTGTCTGGACAACAGCGCGGTGCAGGGCGCGGTGCAGGGCGCTGTGCATGCATGGTGCACAGACCGCGGTATGGGCAACAGAGGCCCACTGGACAACACCGCGACTTGGGTCGCTTTGCGTGCAAGTGTACAGGAAGCGGTACAGGAAGCATGACCCTGCTGAGGTATACCCTCTGTATACCGCGGTGCAAGCATGTCTTGCCAAGCGGTCTAGGCCGCGCTAAGAGAAGAAATTCTCTTTTCTGGGCAAACTCAACACACTAAGTGATGTGCAAAATGTGCAAGTGTGGAGTGTGAAAAGAGGCATACAATGCATCATTCAATAGCATGTAATCAAGAATATAATGCATGCAAGTGAGTGTGTGCAACTAAGATCTCTTCAAAAGAGTCAAGACAAGTAAACTACCTCTCTTGAAGCACTATGGGATCTTGGAAGCTTGTTGATGAAGAACCACAATAAAACCTAAGCTACCCATTATAAACATCCCCAATGTGATTTGTCATGAAATAAGCCAATCATAAAACTGAGGTTCTTACATATAATAAACATATTATCATATGTTTTGCTATTTTTAATTCGGCCCCTCATCAAATTAGAAATAGCACTCTGGTATCTACACATTAACTCCATGACAATTATACCCTTAAGCCTTAAACTTTAAATCTTAATTAGATCACTTTAATTTAGGCTTAACCAAAAGATAGCAAACACATTTAATATTTACATGTGTGGCCCCATATGGTGGAATTTTTCCAACAAGATATACATATATGGGTGCAAGTGGTTTAAGAGTGTGGGGCAAAAAAAAAACCCATTAATAATTACAGGCTTTATCATAACAAACGTCCTATATATAGATATTAGTATATACATGGCATGCATATTATAGTATTAAAAGTGCATGAGTTCACATGTTATTATTACTAGGGGTGTGCATTTTCGGTTTGATTTGGGTTGAAGCTCAATGTTAAACCAAACCAATATGTTTCGGTTTGGCTATATTTCAACCCAAACTAAACCAATGTGATTTATCAAACCGATTCAAACCAAACCAAAAAAAGTCGGGTTGGTTTTGGTAGATTTATCGGTTTAGGTTTGAACCAAAAAATCACTTTTTGTATTATTATAAAAAATTATTTAAATATAAAGATATTAAATATAGGTGTTATTTAATTATTTTAAAAATTAAAAATATTATATAATTAACATTAACAATAACATGTACCATAGCAGAAAAATAAAAAATAAAACATGATAAAACCCATATTCTAACATGCATCGGAAGGGAGGAGTAATTATATTTTATTTATTAAAAGAATAGAATATATAAAAGAAAGAGAAGTGGTAAAATACCAAATGGTTGACGACAATTAATGGGAAAGAAAAAAAAAACTTATTTATATGATAAGCAAATAAGTATAAATAAAAGTTACAAAACCCCAAGAAATATGGATTTGACTTTTATTAAATATATGAGTTGGTTTGGGTTATATGATTTTTATTTTTAGCAAGCCAAACCGAACCAATTTTTGATCGGTTTGTTAAATGACAAACCGATTACTAATTTTTTTTATATGTAAAACCGAACCAACCCATAAAGTTTGGGTTGGGTTAGACGGATTTGTTCGGTTTGACGGTTTTTTGCACACCCCTAATTATTACTTTTACAACCAAAAAGTAATTTCTTATTCTTTCAAAAAAAAAGTAATTTCTTATCTATTTTATGGATATTAATTAGTAGTTGCAATCAATATAACCATTAATTATTATGGGTGACTATGCTTTAATTTAGGAAAAAATACAATATAATTAGCACAAAATTAAACATAACATATTCTTTCACTGTTTTGATGTCGCTTATTTCAAAAATTAAGCATATATTAGTTAGATTCAACTTAGAAAAATAAAATGTATATTCTAAACAAATATAAAATTTAGAAAAATAACATCAAATCAAGAATAAACATACAATGTAGATGGATAAACACTTTTCATTTGATGATTAATCATTTTTAAATTATGAGAGAATATATTTTTTTCACAGGATTAATTTTACATCATAAATCAAACTATTTCAAGAATTAAGTACATTACAATCAAATTATGAGAATTAAGTATATAATGAAACTATTCTTTTCTGAGTTAGATTATTTTGTGTTACAAAAATAAATTATTAAAAATGACTTTAAACCAAAATAAGGTTTTCATATAAATATATTTGCTTTAAAAGGAAAAGTTTGAAAAAAAAAGAAAAAAAATTGATTGCAAACAGAAGGGCAAAAGAAGTTATAACTTGTAAATTTTGGTTAGGGTGTTCTATATATATAGGCATCAATCATCATTGCAAAGAATCATATTACAAAAAGTAATAACTAATAAGAAATGAGAACCGATTGGGAAACAGTAATTAAATACAAAATGTAAACAATTAAAGAACAACTGAACAAGAAAGCAAAAAGTAATTTTTATTTTATTCAAACAGCTCCAGTACCCTTGTTCTAATTAGATATGTCCAAATGCGTACTATATAGTATATATAAGATCCATATATCTTCTTCAATAAGTCGTTCAATTCCAGGCTTTATAGTTTAATTTCAAAACAACAGGTCAACATACTTTTTTCAGACAGAAAACATCCAAATCGAACAAAAATAAAATTAGGGATCTTTAGAACTCTCTTAAATCTTGTTATTTGCTACGGAAATTCAGATTTCAGTGAAGTCATTCTTGAAGTCATTGTTGATTGTTTAAAGGTAATTACTAATTAAATCAAATTTTTTTTTTGACAAACCTCTTTTTGGTAGAATTCAAGAAGGAAAAGATTTGTAACTTTGTAAGTGAGTATGGTGGTGATGATTGACTTTGTTTGGTTCAAATTGGTTGTTGATTTTTCTGTATTTTTTCATATCGTTGTTGTTACTTGTTATTTTGATATTTACAAGTATTTATTAGAGAAAAAAATATAGTAAATTACATAAAGTATCGAGGCCTTGAGGGCCTCATTTGTTCTAGTTCGTCTCGGACCCTGAAAATCTCATGGTCGATCATGAGTGAGACTTTAATTCATCGAATTCTAATAATTCATATATGGTGATTTCAGCACTTATCTAACTTAGAAAACTTTCCATACTAAGTTGCATACCCATGAGCACTAAAACAACTTGGATGATAAATTATCAAGTGTATGTATGATAAATAATTATCAATATATTTTTAATTTTTTGTATAGGATCATAGTTTATAACATGTGGCAATCAGTTTACTATGATTTCATACGAAAAACAAAGAAGAAGAAAAGCATGTGATATCTGGAATCTAAAACAATACATGTTAAAAAAATGATGATCAAAATTGTAAATAGCTTAAAATTAATGGAATTTTCAAAAGTGCCTATTCTCACTGTTATTGTTTTTTATGCAGGATACAAAAAATTTAGACAAAAATGCCCTTAGTGCTCATATGATGTATAGAAATTAGAAAGTATTAACTTTTAAAAGTTTTAAATTGAAATAAGAAATTTAATTAATTAATAGGTCAAAAAATTAGAAAACGTGTTTAAAAAAAAGACAAACTCCATTTGAACGTGTAGCGTCCCTAATTGCAGAGAGAGAAAGACGAGTTAGAGAGATAAAGTGGAGTTTTAGAGAAAGACAACAGATTTATAAAGAGAGACGAACAAGTTTAATTTAGGAAAAAATACAATACGTTTTGATTAATGTTAAAAATACAATATAATTAGCACAAAATTAAACATATTCTCTCACTCTTTTTATGTCACTCATTTCAAAAATTAAATATTTCATTCAACTTAGAAAAATAAATTTCTTTAAATATATAATGCAATTATTCTTTACTGAGTTTAGATTATTTTGTGTTACAAAAATAAATTATTAAAAATGACTTTAAACCAAAATAAGGTTTTCATATATATAAATATATTTTTGCTTTAAAAGGAAAAGTTTGAAAGAAAAAGAAAATAAAAAATGGATTGCCAACAGAAGATGACAAAAGAAGTTATAACTTATAAATTTTGGTTTGGGTGATCTGTATATAGGCATCATTGCAAACAATCATATTACAAAAATTAATAACCGATAAGAAATGAGAACCATTTTGGGCCTATTGGGCCTGATGGATTTGTGGGTTTTTTCATATATTTCTTAGCTTTTTTTGGGCCTTTAGACTACCGCTCTCTGCTTATCTACACTTCTCTAGCCTAAGTTGCATACTACAAGTCTACAAGTCTACAAGTCTATAATTTATATAAAATTATAAATCAATATAAGTCAAAAATTGTATAAATAAATTAAAATACAACAGCGATTCAAATAAGACGTGAGCTCTCTACAAGGTGACTTTCTCATCATATAATGACAAATCTGCCCTCAATTTTTAGATCCAGTCAAATATTGATAAAACGACACAGTCAAAAAAATTATAAAATTATAATAATTTGTTGTCACAATTCATACCATCTTTGGCCGTGGTTTTTTATCTGAATACAACCCGTTTAATTTTAGATCAATCCAAGCATAATCCATTAATTTATGACATTAGTTACCAGTAATTACCTTACACATAATGACTATATTTTGTGCACATATCGCGTTTATTTGTTTATCAAAATTTAACTCTTTAGGATGTGTTAATGATAATCCGTGTATTATTAGATTCAATCCGAACACATTCTTATAACTAATTGTTGTAAAATTTATCTATTTAAAATTTGTTTTGTTCATTATGAATACAATCCGTTACGTTTAGATTCAATCCGAATACAATCTCATCTGTTTATGTTTAGACACGTGAGAGAAGTATATAATTAATAAAATATAATTGCTAAAGTATAACATCTTATTATATGATATTAATATCCAATTATATGTGTTTACACTAGCATTAAATAATTTTAATAATATTTGGAAAATTAGGACACATTTTTGATATTTCCAACTTCTTCAACGACTTTTTGTGTCTTCTACTGCTTCTTCGTTTCCTTGTCAACAGCTACACTCGTTGCTTCATTTTTTTTATAATTTTTTTTTATTTTTAGTTTTTAATTCTCTCCTTGTCGTCTCCGATCTCCATCCACCGTCCGATTCTTTGACTTTTTGACCGATCAAGCGATGGGCCATTGCTGCAGCAAGAGCGTATCCGTAGTCAACAACAATGACTCGATATCCGCCGCCGTCGACGGCAATTCTGCTTCCGTTCACCAGCCCAAATCTCTGCCGCCGGTGAGGGTACCTCCGAGGCCACTGGCTGATTCGTGCTCGCTCACGCTGAGGCAGTTTCCGAGTCATGGAGTATGTGCAGTCTTCTTGCTGCTTTTTCGTTTTCAGAATTCCAATTTTTAGTTGCATTTATACTTGTTTTCTGGTTGTTTAAGTATCCGTATCTTTGCTTTTGGTTTGTTAGTTCCAAGTTTATTTATTTTTTTTTTAAATGTTAGAGTAACTCTATTTTTGTTTTTTTATTAAAGGCTATGTGTTGAATGATGTGATGTTCTCACGTGCTATATTATTTGGAAAGGAATTTTGAAAAAAAAATATTATAACAGATCCTTCCATTCTGGACAAAAAAAAAATTTACTCAACAGTCCAATAATACACATATAGAAACGCAAAGGAAACAAACCAAGAATTACAATTGAAACTATTTTGTGCATTAATATGCCATCATTTGAAGAAAACATTGTCATACAATTCCATTTAAAATGTATCTAAATAACACCCAAGACATGCCATGGAATGTCAACAACTTCTGAGAAATCATTTTCTCGTTTGATTGAAACTAGACTTTCGTTGTATCTATATGCTGCAGTAAAAATTGACAATGGAATTCCAAGATCCATTTCTTCATTGTCGTTAAGATCATGTAAGATTCGTCCATATTTAAAAACGGTGTCATCCTTCCAATATCCCAATTGAGTACTTAAGCAAAAGTGAGCAACCCCAGTGAACCGTATGGTCCAACATCCATCTCTCATCATCCAGATATTAAATTTATTTTCTGATAAATTATATTTAAAAGTTAATAGATAGAGAGAGTCATTAACTACCTCCAAGGAACTGCAATGTAAATAAGATACTGGTAAATTTATCCCATATTCTCGTAAATTTATCTCTTGGAATATCTCGCTGCTGATATTAAATGAAAGAATAACGATTTCGTCTCTCATTGCTAACCAATAACAAACTCCATTCAAGCACGAGTTCTTACAAGAATAATCAACCTGGAAATAATGTCTTAGTTCAGGAACTTGTAAATATCTCCAAGAATCATTATTGAAGGAGTATAATGAAACATAGGAGACTAAGGAATTATTATTTCCATACTCATGAGACAATAGTCGCAAGAAAACCAATTTATAACCATCAATCAAAGGATCATATCTACATCCACAAATATGCGGATAACCAAATCTACATTTTGGTAGTACTCTCGTTTCTCTTGTTGCGATATTCCAAAGATATATGTGATTATATTCTCTTTGCCATACAACAAACAAGCCATCTTAAGGACCAATAAGCTTCTCACCATGTATGGGAAATTGAGAATCAAGAACTTGATAGGATAAATCTTTCAATGTTTTATCGACAAACAAAGTATATTCAGATAGATATATATCGGGATTAAAAAAATCACGGTCGTCAGAATAATGATATTCAAAATTGTGGAGAACAAGACGAGTATCTTCATTGTTGTGACTTTTGAGATGTGTAGAAATAAAGCTAGGGCTTTTAATTAGAGCATACCATGTTTTGCAAACGCATCTGAATCGCAATAGAGATTTGACAGATAACTTTAATAAGATTAAAGTCGTTACTTCATAAGGAATATTTTCACCGTTGGGCATTATGCTTCACCTGCAAAAACAACATTTTTAAAGTATTTTATAAATTAATAGAAATATTTTTATCAGAGAAAAACACAACGATATTTAATATAAAATTAATGCAATCACATTGAAAACAATTAGAAAAGTTTAAGAATCATACCTGGAATCGAATGTTCTCGATTCTTAATTCTAATATGTTGATTGCTTTCAGAATAGAACAATAATAGTGAGTGGTTTCTGTAGGGACGATGGGGTCAGTAGGAAAAAGAGACACTTTTGTATATTATTTTTGATGGCAACGAAAGGGACAGAAAAAGAAGAAGAAGTGTTCTTTTCTAGATGCTGCAAGATAACCCTAGTCACCCATGAAAACCCTATTTATAATGCCGAATATGAATTAGGGTTTTTGTAATCATGCTATTGATAACCTATTAAATTTCCTACTACACCCCACAACAAATTTGTTTTTTGTTATATGACAATTTTATCATAATTAAAATTATTAAAAGGACAATAAATTGATAAAACACTAGAACCAATCTTTCTAGACTCCAATGTCACTATTTCGTTTTAAATCTTTTTACATTCACAAATCCGTGAACATTTATTATGAAATAAATCCTCAGATTCTACATACTAATAATTACCTATTGGAATTTACTACATAATATTTAAATTAGCTACTATACTTAATTGTAGACCCTTTCACTTTGTAATTGCACTTCAAAATCACTCTCGCAAAGAAAGAGAGAGGAATATTTGGAAGATGGGAAGAAAAAAATTGACAATCAAGAGACTAAAGAACATGAGTGATAGACAAGTTAAATACTCAAAAAAAAAGGAGCGGATATTCATGGCAATAAAAACTTTGAATGACTTACTTCAGTTGTGAAGCATTAGATGTGCAATAAAAACTTTGAATGAGTTGATGTTCATGGCTTTGAATATGAGTAGTATTACCCAGTAACCGGTTGTTTGTTTGGCAGATGACGACAGCAATATCAATTGAAGATGTTCGTCGGGAGGTGAAAATATTAAAAGCCTTATCCGGGCATAAACATATGATCAAATTTTATGATGCATATGAGGATGCTAATAACGTCTACATCGTCATGGAGTATGTGCAGTCTTCTTGCTGCTTTTTCGTTTTCAGAATTCCAATTTTCAGTTGCATTTATACTTGTTTTCTGGTTGTTTAAGTATCCATATTTTTGTTTTTTTATCAAAGACTATGTGGTGAGTGACGTGATGTTAACACCTCACGTGCCATATCATTTGGGAAGGAATTTTGAAAACAAAATTTGTAACGTCTAACATTACTCATCATACAAATCCTTCCATTCTGGAAAAAAAAAAAACTTACTCAACAGTGAACAGTCCAACAATACACATATAGAAACGCAAAAGAAACAAACCAAGAATTACAATTGAAACTATTTTGTGCATTAATATGCCATCATTTGAAGAAAACAGTGTCATACAATTCCATTTAAAATTTATCTAAATAACACCCAAGACATGCCATGGAATGTCAACAACTTCTGAGAAATCATTTTCTAGTTTGATTGAAACTAGACTTTCGTTGTATCTATAAGCTGCAGTAAAAATTGACAATGGAATTCCAAGATCCATTTCTTCATTGTTGTTAAGATCATGTAAGATTCGTCCATATTTAAAAACGGTGTCATCCTTCCAATATCCCAATTGAGTACTTAAGCAAAAGTGAGCAATCCCGGTGAACCGTATGGTCCAACATCCATCTCTCATCATCCAGATAGTAAATTCATCTTCCGATAAATTATATTTAAAAGTTAATAAATAGAGAGAGTCATTAACTACCTCCAACGAACTACAATGGAAACGAGATACTAGTAAATTTATCCCATATTCTCGTAAATTTATCTCTTGGAATATCTCGTTGCTAATATCAAATGAAAGAATAACAATTTCGTCTCTCATTGCTAACCAATAACAAACTCCATTCAAGCACGAGTTTTTACAAGAATTATCAACCTGGAAATAATGTCTTAGTTCAGGAACTTGTAAATATCTCCAAGAATCATTATTGAAGGAGTATAATGAAACATAGGAGTCTAAGGAATTATTATTTCCATACTCATGAGAAAATAGTCGCAAGAAAACCAACTTATAACCATCACTCAATGGATCATATCCACATCCATAAATATGCGGATAACCAAATCTACATTTTGGTAGTGCTCTTGTTTCTCTTGTTGCTATATTCCAAAGATATATGCGATTATATTCTCTTTGCCATACAACAAACAAGCCATCGTAAGGACCAACAAGCTTCTTACCATGTATGGGAAATTGAGAATCAAGAACTTGATAGGATAAATCTTTCAATGTTTTATCAACAAACAAAGTATATTCAAATAGATATGTATCGGGATAAAAAAAATCACGGTCGTCAGAATAACGATATTCAAAATTATGGACAACAAGACGAGTATCTTCATTGTTGTGACTTTTGAGATGTGTAGAAATAAAGCTAGGGCTTGTAATTAGAGCATACCATGTTTTGCAAATGGATTTGAATCGCAATAAAGATTTGACAGATAACTTTAATAAGATTAAAGTCGTCACTTCATTAGGAATATTTTCACCGTTGGTCATTATGCTTCACCTGCAAAAACAACATTTTTAAAGTATTTTATAAATTAATGGAAATATTTTTATCAGAGAAAAACACAACGATATTTAATATAAAATTAATGCAATCACATTGAAAACAATTAGAAAAGTTTAAGAATCATACCTAGAATCGAATGTTCTCGATTCTTAATTCCAATATGTTGATTGCTTTCAGAATAGAACAATAATAGTGAGTGGTTTCTGTAGGGACGATGGGGTCAGTAGGAAAAAGAGAGAAAAAGAAGAAGAAGAAGTGTTCTTTTCTAGATGCTGCAAGATAACCCTGGCCAACCCATGAAAACACTATTTATAATGCCTAATATGAATTAGGGTTTTTGTAATCAGGCTATTGATAACCTATTAAATTTCTTACTACACCCCACAACAATTGTTTTTATTATATGATAATTTTAGCATAATTAAAATTATTAAAAGGATAATAAATTGATAAACACACTATTTCTTTTTAAATCCTTTTACGTTCATAAACCCGTGAACATTTATTATGAAATAAATCCTCAGATTCTACGTACTAATAATTACCTATTGGAATTTACTACATAATATTTAAATTAGCTACTGTACTTAATTGTAGACCTTTTCACTTTGTAATTTTCACTTCAAAATCACTCTCGCAAAGAAAGAGAGAGGAATATTTGGAAGATGGGAAGAAAAAAATTGACAATCAAGAGACTAGAGAACATGAGTGATAGACAAGTTAAATACTCAAAAAGAAAAAAAGTGCATACTCAAAAAAGCCAAACAGCTGTTTGTGCTATGCCGATGTCGATTTGGCCATTGTCATGTTTTCTCCATTTGGGAGGCCTTCTGTCTGTGTTGGCTAGAACAAATAACTCATCGTTCACTTATTTTAATTTTTGCATCTCTTTCTTCTTCACATACCAGGATTATCTTATATTTATGTAGTATTTTGTCGGATCTACCTTTTATGGATTGTATAAAATAATGTTGCTTGGTATAAATCGCGTGTCACATGTTCATTATTTTGACATAAATACTCATTATTTTGTATCATCAATAATAATTCTTAATAAAAAGCTCTTTTAATTAAAAATGCTCTCTTCAAAAAAAAAATCTGTCGTTTGGTTGTCAATATAGCTTTAAAATTATTTAAAAAGTTGTTTTTTGTTTACTAAGAGAAGCCCAAATAAAGCTTTTCCAAGTAGATCGTTTGGAGCTTTTTTAATAACACTAAAACCAATATAACCTTATAATTTAATATTTGATGAAAAAGTTAAGATGTGGTATCATTGAATTATTTTACACTGTGTAGAAGTAAATAAATTCATTAATTCATTAATATAAACGAATAGGTTTATGTCTGCATAACAAAATCTAATTATCTATAAACAAATCTAATTAATGAAAAAAAGATAATCACACAAAATAAATTAAATCTAGAAATTTTATTTACTTACCTTTCAATCTCTGATGTTGTTTAGGGATTTAGATCCTTTGTTGATCTGATCTTTTTTCTGATCTTTTAAAAGTATGTGATTGGTTGTTGATAAAGTGGTTTTGAAAACCAATTACATCTTAACCACCTATTCAGTACAATGCTTATGTGTCATGAGATTATGTGAGGTCAGAAAAAGATAAGATCAGTAAAAGATCTAAATTCGTTGTTTAGAGATGCAATGAGATGGTCTTGCATGGCTTGAACCCTAGTTCGGTCATTAATGGTACATGGATTCTTCCATTCACTGACAAATGACAATAAAGTTGAATAATTAATTAATGACGATTATAAAATATTAAAGTATGAATTATATATAATAATTGAGTGGCAATAAAAAAAATTTGGTGATATTTTATGAAACAATGAGAAATTTGGCTAATTGGCATCTTGATTGTGATCAAGCGGTATGTTACTTTTGAAGTTTGAAACTGTATTTGTTTTTTTGTTACAATCTTTCCATGATGCTCATATAGTCGTGTTGATTTCGTATAATTTTCCTACGAGTTTTAATAGATGAAACACGATTATCTGTGTTGGTTGCCAATAATTACCTATTGGAATTTACTATAAATATAATAATTAACATCTTTATGTTGTAATATTTGAACGAATTAGATAAAAAACTATTGAGAAAACTTGATTAAAAAAACAGAAGAAGCCGCAGCCATATATATAAGAGATATGAATATGTCGTTGTTATTATTATTATTTTTTTGAAAAGTGCTGTAATTATTTTTAGTTCATTAATTGTATTGTATTAAGTATATATAAAGATGAATTTATTGTAAATCACTCGGCTAGAATAATATAAATTATTAATTATGTAAACCAATATTAAGATTAAAAAAAGAGTAAATCAATATGATTTATGTAAACTAAAAACAAAAGTCAATAATTATGATTTATGAAAAAGACAGTTTTTTTTTTAAGTAGAATATTTTAGTAAATAAATCATGAATTCCTTTTTCAGCCAGGAAAGGGAACTTGATTCCAAGGGCGTGTGGGTGGAATCAAGTACCTTTTCCATCATGAACTTGATTCCTAAATTATGAGTGGGATCCACGGAATTGAACTCCCTAAAAATTTAGTAAATAGTGGAATTCATAAATCAGGAATTTAATTCCTCTTTCTAAGTAGGATTCCTGATTAGTAAACACGTCAATTATGTAGTAAATTCCAATAGGTAATTATTAGTAGAATATGAGGATTTAGTTCATAATAAATGTTCACGGGTTTATGAAACATATAAAGATTTAAAAAGAACGAGTAACATTGGAGTCTAGAATGATTGGTTCTAGTGTGTTTATCAATCTATTGTCCTTTTTAGTAATTTTAATTATGATAAAATTGTAATATAACAAAAATAAATTGTTGTGGGGTGTAATAAGATATTTAATAGGTTGTCAATAGCATGATTACAAAAACCCTAATTCATATTAGGCATTATAAATAGGGTTTTCATGGCTGGCTAGGGTTATCTTGCAGCATCTAGAAAAGAACACTTCTTCTACCTTTTTTTCTCTCCCTTTTGCGGCCACCAAAAGTAATATACAAGAGTGCCACTTATTCCTATTGACCCCCTTGTCCCTACAGCGACCCCTCACTATTATTGTTGGATTCTGAAAGAAATCAACGTATTGGAATTAAGAATCGAGAACATTCGATTATAGGTATGATTCTTAAACTTTTATTTTATTGTTTTCAATGTGATTGCGTTAATTTTATATGAAATATCGCTGTGTTTTTCTCTGATAAAAATATTTCCATTAATTTATAAAATTCTTTAAAAAATGTTGTTTTTGCAGGTGAAGAATAATGACGAAAGTTGGAAATATTCCTTATGAAGTGATGACTTTAATCTTATTAAAGTTATCTGTTAAATCTTTATTGCGATTCAGATGCGTTTGCAAAACATGGTATGATCTAATTAAAAGCCCTAGATTTATTTCTACACATCTCAAAAGTCACAACAATGAAGATACCCATCTTGTTGTCCACCATTTTGAATATCGTTTTTTTGACGACCCTGATTTTTGTGATCCTGATACATATCCATTTGAATATACTTTGTTTGTCGATAAAACATTGAAAGATTTATACTATCAAGTTCTTGATTCTCAATTTCCCATTCATGGTGAGCTTACCGGTCCTTACGATGGCTTGTTTGTTGTATACCAAATAGATTGTAATCGCATATATCTTTGGAATATCGCAATAAGAGAAACGCGAGCACTACCAAAATGTAGATTTGGTTATCCGCATATTTATGGATGTGGATATGATCCATTGAGTGATGGTTATAAGTTGGTTTTCTTGCGTAAATTTTCCTATGAATATGGACGTAATGATTTCTTAGACTCCCATGTTTCATTATACTCCTTCAATAATGATTCTTGGAGATATTTACAAGTTCCTGAACTAAGACATTATTTCTGGGTTCATTATTCTTTTAAAAACTCGTGCTTGAATGGAGTTTGTTATTGGTTAGCAATGAGAGACGAAATAGTTATTCTTTCATTTGATATCAGTAGTGAGATATTCCAAGAGATAAATTTACAAGAATACGGGATAAATTTATATATTTTAGATCTTAGTTCGTTGGAGGTAGTTAATGACTCTCTCTATCTATTAACTTTTAAATCTAATTTATCAGACAATGAATTTAGTATCTGGATGATGAGAGATGGATGTTGGACCATAAGATTCACTAGGACTGGTCACTTTTACTTACAAGACCGGGTGGGATATTGGAAGAATGACACTGTTTTTAAAGATGGACCAATCTTACTTGATCTTAACAGCAATGAAGAAATGGATCTTGGAACTCCATGGTCAATTGCTAATTGCAGTTTATAGATACAACGAAAGTCTAATTTCTCAGAAGTCTTTGACATTCCATGTCATGTCTTGGGTGTTATTTAGACATATTTGAAATTCAATTGTATGGTAATGTTTTCGTCAAATGATGGCATATTAAGGCACAAAGTAGTTTCAATTGTAATTCTTTGGTTTGTTTCTTTTTCGTTGAATAATTTTTTTTTTCAGAATGGAAGGATTTGTTTGATGTATATATATTTCAATTGTAAGAATTTGTTTCTTTTAGTTTCGAGGTATTTGAGGATTTGTAGCATTATTATATAAGAAAATAAAATTTGCATGATTCTTATTAGTGGCTTTGATTTAGATACAAGATATTAGGGTGGTTCTGTACTGAATGTAAATCATATGAGTCCACATTTTCGTAAGATACAGAGCCTCTAAAATTTATATTGAAATCCATAAGAAAATTTGCAAAATTTAGGATAAAGCTAAGCAAAATTTACATTTGTTTTCTCTAAGCCTCATACAATATTCAAAAAAAAGTCAAAAGCAAAATTTTTATTAATTAACAAAATTTCATGCATCAATGATGAAGACACAGCTCCATCTCACGATGAGGCATACCAAAGTGCCAGTGACGAAGTGGACTCGACTTTTCTACAACTTTCCACAATGACAATAACAATAACGGATCTGAGTTGGATTTGGATTTAGAGAGGTCTGATGGTAGGGGTGAAACCAGAAATTTTTTTCAAGATGGGTTATTATGAAAAAAATATATATATTGACGAAAGTATGTCTCGGCTTTAAGAGATATATTTCATTAATTAAAAAAACGTATGCAAGTTGGAATTGACAAATTAATAATAATTTTTTAAAACAACTATAAGGGGTCGTTTGTTTTTTTCACTTAAAACTTAATGGGTCTGAATTGAACTCATTAAGTTGTTTTATTTGTTTTTTTAAGTGGTCAAACAACTTAAAAATATCAAAAAACAACTTAAAATAAAAAGTAAGAAATCATGACTTTTAACTTAATTCCAAATCACTGGATTACAATTAAAATATTCTCTTCCAAGTCTATCCTTTAAAAAAAGATATATTTTCAAATTTATCTTAATTTGATATGGTATAAAAAAATTTCTTTTAACATATTTCTTATGTAAACAGGTTTTAGAAAAGAAAAAAAAAACCCTAATTACTTCTCATAATGGAATTTTTCAAAGATTGAACAATTTAATTTCTCTCTTGCCAAATCCCGGTAAGAACTCTTTATTTTTTTTATCTAACTATTCGTATAGTGCTCAATAAATTTGTCTATCATATTGAGTAGATTTCATGGTTTGAAGATGTTATAGAATTATTGTATATGAAAAATTCAAGAACCTTTTTTTTTATTTGGTTTCCGGTGCATATGATCCGGGGAACCAAAAAAACAAAATGGTTTCATAAATTATATTCACCGGAAACGTGGACAACATAAAAATTGAACTTGAACTTGAACTTTTTTTTGACAATAAATTTAACTTAAACTTTGTTTGCAGAACATACAAAATTATATTCTTTAGTTAATTTTTTTATTTTGTTAAATTGAACTTTGTTTGCAAAAAAAAAATAATAACATACAAAATGTTATAAAGAATTGTGCATGTTAAATTACTTATTTTAATTTGTATAGGTATAAATGTAAAATTTCATATTTTCAGATAATTTTATTTTTAAAAAACAAACATGTTGACAGTACATTCAGATGTGAGGAAAAAAAAACATGTCATTCAGGTTCGGATTTCAGTCTCTATTCAGTCTTCAGAAAAATTCAGGATTGTTCAGTCTTCAGACAAAAAAACAAACGACCCTAAGTCAACTATTTATTTTAAAATATAAAATTAATAGATGAATATTTTTTTTTAAGAGTAATTGAGTTTAAATTAAACATGAAAATACTTACATACATAAAAGAGGAAAAAAAAATTGATCATATAGTGTATTTTATCCTCACTAAAAAATAATCTTAACTTATGGATACTAACTAGAATTTTAATTCTTTAATGGATAATATATATATATATATATATATATATATATATATATACACACACACACACAATAGAATCCCTCTAAATTAATATTTTTGGGACCCACCCTTAAGTATGTTATGTATTTTTCCGATCCTGAAAAATACATAGGGCAAATTTTGAGAAGTAATTCAGATTCGAAATACACAAGAAGAAGCATATGAGAGAAATAGAGGAGATAACAAGGGAGATAATTTTGTTTCAATATAGTCGTTGCTTTATTCTGCTTGCCTCTGGCTATTTATAGGCCAGTTACAAGTTGTACACTTACACATCAATTAACCAACTAACAACAAAATGCAAGTTATTCTTAAGCCACTACTTTCACATCCACTAACATGATGAAGATGTTCCTACGAAATCTAAGGTACAGTTATTGAAGCACTAAACATTAACAATAAATAAATATACATATCAAAGTATTAATTTAGAGGGGTTATTAATTTGAAGAGTTTTGCCTTATAAAGTGTTATTTTGTCTTAGAAAACGTGTAGACGTCGGTTTTCTTGTTTAGGAAATATTCCTTTTTAAGATTCCTTGTTTAGTCGGTTTTCTTCTTTAAAAAAAGTTCATTTTTCTCATCAAAATTCCTTGTTTAGGAAAAAATTGTTAAGGAAATTTCCAATTCTTTTTGGGAATGTGATTATTTAGAGACCGATGATACTCACCCTATAAATAGTGAGGTTTATTCTTTGGTTGTATATAACAAAAGAGATCTCAAGATTTACCTAAATGTTTTATTCCTAGCCACTCCTAAAAATTATCTATTTTCTATCTTCTTTGTTAAAACAAACGGACAATTCAAAAAATAAAGGATGAAGTCAAAAATATCAAACAAGGTGTCATTGTACAAACTAGCATCTTGATGTACTTTTATAGTTCTTGATTATTATGTAATATATTTTGTTCTTTTATGGAATTATTAATTTATGCGACAATCGGGATCGAAATTTTACACTAGGTTTCAAAAAGAAATTTTTAACTATTACGATAAAGGGGTTCATTAATTTTTTTACACTGGCCAAAGTCGGGACCGAGATTTTTTATTAATTTAGAGAATATATTAATTTATAAGAGATTAATTTACAGGTGTTCTACTATATATATATAATATTTGAAAGTATTAATATATATATATTATTATTTTTTTTCAAATGCTTGGGTGGAACTAGAGGTGTCCATGGTTCCGGTTCGGTCCGGTTTACGGTTCCGTGGAAACCTCAAACCGTAACTGTTACCGGAAATTTTCGGTTTGGGTCGGTTTTGTAACCGCCGGTTTCGGTTTCGGTTTCGTCCGGTTTTTTTTTTCAAAAAAAATGCCAAGTGGCAGCATCTAATTGGTTGGTTTGTTTTTTTTTTTTAATAAAACCGGCGGTTTAACCGCCGGTTTTAGCCGGTTTTTGGAGAGGTATAACCGTAACCGAACCGTCGGAAACCGATTTCCAACCGGTTTTGTAACCGCCGGTTTCGGTTTCGGTTTTGATTTCGGTTTCCGTTTCGGTTTTTTGAGTCTGGTTTCGGTTTTTAACCGTCGATTTAACCAAACCGTGGACACCTCTAGGTGGAACCTACCCAAGCAGGGCTGTTTCCGCCCTTACGTGATGGAGAAAAGCAAAAACGAAGAAACAATGTGTAACAAAAAAATAATTTATTATTATTATTATTATTATTATTATAAAAATCAGTGGCTTTACACAAAAAATAATAATAAACACATTTTCTTGAGATGCGTGTGGTACGGGGATTGGACGGGACATGGTAGTTGTTCCGTATTGTATTCGGAATGTTTGGGACAGAAGGATATAACGGGATAAAAGGTTCAAATGACCAGAATGCCCTTATTGTCATTTCTAATGTTTGTTACTACATAATAATAACAAATGAGACAAGACAAGTCAGTATTTATTTGATTTTATCAAATAAATATATTTATATATCATATTTAACAAAAATAGTATTATTGTAATTGAAAAATATTCTTAATTAATAATTGTAAAAGATTATTTTGACAATTTCCTCATTTTATTTTATTTTATTTTTTGTAAAAAAAAAATCCATATTACCCAAACCGGAAATTCAAAGCAGAATGAATGGTTTTTTTTTTTGGAAAAGTTATCAACTTACCATTAAGTAATTTCATTTTCTCACTTACTAACTTCATATTTTATCATTTAAAAAAATTTCATATTTTAAAATTTAAATGTTTTTTTAATAAAATTGGACGGACCGAAGGGAAAAAGCATTATAAGTAATCATATGCTGAAAAAACCTCAAACAGTATATATATATATATATATATATATATATATATATATATAAAAGATAAAAGAAAAGTTAAGAATAACAAAAAGTGACTAATTATAAATAACATGGGGAAAAACAAGCCTATACTAAAAGAAGCAAGCAGGCCACACAAAAAAGAAAAAGTATAAAGAAGCTGGGGAAAAACAAGCTTCTACTAAAAGAAGCAAGCAGGGCCACACAAAAAAGAAAAAGAAATCATTAAGAAAAACGAATTTAAAAAAAACATCAATATAAAGAATTAAATATAAAAATAAAAAAATTATTTTAAAAAAAGTAATATAAAGAATGAAAAGTAAAAATAACATTAATATAAAGAATAATAAAATAATATAATAATATAATTGTAAAAAAACTAAAACAATATTCAAAAAAGTTTTTTATTTTGAAATATTGAATTGTTTTTTTAAAATACTGATTTTTTTTGGTTTCTTTGTCATTTATTATCTCCACCATACATAACGGTGGTGATCCCTATTTTTGTTTTTTATTTTCAATTATGTTTTTTAAATACTTTTATTATTTTTTATTTTTTAAATTCTGATTTTTTTTCTTTAAAAACAATTATTAGTATTATTAAGTGACATAACTCATGTGATCAAGGGTAATAAGATCTTTTAATTCATTTTTTAACGGTCAAAGTACTACACTAACGGAATTCCTAACGAGAGGTAAAATGTCTAATATTTTGGTTTTTAATGGAGGGAAATGGTCATTACTGAAACTATAGTAGACAAGGTGTCTAATATGAGTATATGACAAACTACTGGGGGGAAATGATCATTTCCATTTAATAAAAGTTTACTTCTCATTGAATAATATAACATTTTTCTATTAGTTGGTTTATACTTATATTTCATATTATTTGATTACAATAATTTTAAAATTACAGTTTTAATAAAAGTATTTGTAAAAAAAGTTAAATAAATAGATCTCCACACTATTTTTTAAAAAGTAAAATGAATTCATTCATCCAACCCACAAGGGAAAAGAGTTTACTAACCACCGGCTAGGAAAAGAATTACACCAGTACACAGTATTATCAACATTAACAGCATAACTGGCACATTGTGAGCCACAGCATTACAGTATTTAGGAACATATGAAACAGATAAATCTTTGTATCTCTACCGCAACAAACGAATATCCTGAATCACGTTATTAACATCATTCCGCGTGAAAGCTTTACCATTACACACATATTAACTATGCCCAAAGCATCAGTTTCTACCTCCCAAAGCAGCCAAACCTTCTAAATTGCCCAAGAAAAGCTTTAGAAAAATAAAATTAGCTTCTGCTACTTCCACAGAACCCACCCACTTCAAAAGCACAGTAGTAGCACCCACCAACAGACCTGCACCATTCCTGATCACCGAACCTGTACCATACGTCCATAACTGCCATTGCCCAACCTCATAGCCGCATCAACATTAATCTTGAAACCACCCATCCGTGGAGCAACCCAGACCTGGTTCTCCTTAATATCCCTAACACCACTGCTGTTCTCAGAAACCCCCTGAAACACAGAAATATAATTCTCAGCCCAGTCCCAACAGTCATCATTATTAACTACCTTACCTCTAAAAAGAGATTGATTCCTATTATCCAAATAAACCAAGCATCCATGATAAAACACATCACCATTGACCATCTCCACCCCCTGCACAGATAAAACTACACGGATGGGTGCTTTCAAGATTAATGTTGCATCCCATAGAAGACTACATGGCTCCTAGGTGCTCAATCTACATGCTCATTCTACTTGTTGCATCTGCATTCAGATTTCAAGCTACATGCTCATTCTACTTGTTTGAGATCAGTACCGAGACCTCAAATGGTAAAAAAAATAAACAACACATGTATTTAGTTTAAAAACCAAATTAGATTCATCTTGTTCTTTAGAAAGGGGTGACATGTGAATTTCCAGTGGAATTGAGGAAATTAGAAATCAAAATCGTATAACTATTAATCCAGAATCCAAGTAAGCCAACGTTTACAAGGAAGTCAATATGTAGATATATATCTGCTTGAAACAGAAATCTAGAAAATGGCCCAATTTAAACAAAAGTATTTTAAATTAAAGTACAATGAAATAGCAATGAACTCATATAAATTAAGGAGCAATTCAAGCTAAAAGTAAACAGCAAATCAATGCAAATAGCACATTATACAAAACACTGAGTTTCTATGTAACCGAAAACATAACAAGGTGCAGCAATATGACCTAGAAGCATTAAACATCAACTTAACATTACAATTTAAATCTATTGATGAGAAAATGAATTGCAAGCAACTTATGATTCACTTAAAACCAAACCAAGCAGTGTGGCTTCTGCTTCATTAATCGGTGTGTGATCCTCCAAGAAACCCTGTTTCGGGTCCTTCGGTTTAGCGAAGGACAGAAACTCAGGACTACCCCGAGCAATGTTATTCTCGGAAGCATACAAGTACACGGCTGAAGAAAAATAACAAAAAAATAAAGAGGTTGATAATGCACCCTTTCACCCTTCTTGACATGCATACTTTCTAATTTTTTGATGTTCTACCTGCGATAGGATCTAGATTACCTCTTAAGTTCACAAGATCATTTCTTTTAAATCCCTCTAACAGATCCTTCAAGAATGAAGCCTAGCTACCAATCCAAATTCCCTACAAATATTACTTACTAACTAATTACCGGATTAATTAAAGTCTGATGATTTCCATGTATCTTTTAGGGGGATTTTCATGGCAACTAGATTGGAATTTCTACAAATGTATGCGGACAATTACCATGACTGCCATCAATTACTATCAACAACTGACTTACATAGACTGATGTGCTCTATCAAGGAGAGAAATCTCTCAAACAAGGGAATATTGTGGCATATAATCATGTCTATTGGTACTAATGAGGATCCAAAACAAGCAATGAATAAGTAAGGATTGAAGGTGAAGCCATGTAAGGCTTGGATTACCAACACAATTTAAAGGCAATTTAAAGGTCGTAAAAAAAAAACCAATACGTAGCAACTTTTCACCATTCGTGATCTTAAGAGTACAGTCATGTGCAATTTACTACCCTAACAACTTAGTCATATTTTCCTACATCAAACACAAATATTGGGATCATGATTCACATAATTTCATCCATTCAGACAACAATGAATTTTCATACTTGTGTACAAATGAAAACCCAATGATCAGTATAAAAAAAAAAACCTAATGATCAAAAATCAAACTTATTTTGTTCTCAAACCCAATTCCACTTACAACTTTTACTATTGATAGTTGTTAAATTAAACATTCCCAAGCATAAAAATCGTTAGAAAAAGAAAATAAGGGAAAAAAAAAAAACGAAATTCAATCTACAAATAACTTACAGAAGTAGAACAAAAGCTTGAACCGCAGTAAAGAAATTATAGTTTTGAAACTGTTCAGGAAAACTTACTCTAACACACTGTAAAGGGTGGATTTGATGAAACATTTGTTATCAAGAAAGAGAGAAAGAGATTAGGGTTCATCAATGCATTTGGGGGAGAGCGATATAAAACATGGTGAGGACTGAGGACTGAGGATACAAGTGCCATTTTCATTTTGTTGTTTATTAAAAAATAAAAAAATGATGTTGACAATATAAAACATTCATTGTCTACCAGCACCAGCATTGTCTTCATGTTGCATTACTCATTACTCATTTACTCACCGGTTTAGTTTGTCTGTTACAGATCCAAATATAATGTCTTGGAATTTGAACAAATATGTTAAACTAAAGACAACAAAACAAGGAGATAGTCTTGGGTGCATCCGATGCACCATGTATCTCCCACTCTGATGCTGCCACATCAGCAACTTTACTGACGTGGCAGCATCAGGGTGGGAGATGCATGATGCATCATGCTGCACCCAAGTTTTAGTCCAAAACAAAAGATTGAAGGGGTACGTAATTAACATAAACTTTTTGCTGACATGGCAGCATTAGGGTGGGAGATGCATGATGCAACCATGCTGCATCCAAATTTTAGTCCAAAACAAGAGCTTAAAGGGGTACTTAACTTACATAAACTTTTGGTATATACGTGTGCTATCTTGTATCAATCCTCTCTTCTTCTTTTTTCCCACATTCACAATATTAATTATATCATAAATCAAACTATTGAAGAATTAAGTACACAACAATCAAATTATGAGAACTAAGTATATAATGCAATTATTCTTTACTGAGTTTATATTATTAAAATGACTTTAAACCAAAATAAGGTTTTCATGTAAATATATTTGCTTTAAAAGGAAAAGTTTGAAATAAAATAAAATAAAAAATTGATTGCTAACATAAGAAGGTGGCAAAAGAAGTTATAACTTGTAATTTTTGGTTAGGGTGTAGGCATCATTGCAAACAATCATATTACAAAAAGTAATAATTAATAAGAAATGAGAACAGATGGGAAAACAGTAATTAAATACAAAAAGTAAACAAATTAAGAACAAACGAACATGAAAGAAATATAAAAAGTAATTTTTATTTTATTCAAACAGCTCCACCCTTGCTCTCATTAATTAATGAAACAGTAATTTATATATATATATATATATAAAAGATCCATATATCTTCTTCAATAAGTCATTCAGACTAATCGGTAATAAAGGGTAAAAAAACCATTAATAACTCCAGGCTTTTTGTTTAATTTCAAAAGGAAAAAAATTTTCCAAGCTTTATAAAAATTATTGAAAATAAGTAATCTTCAAAATGGAATAATTTCCTCTTTGACATAAAAACTGTGTTGCATAATGCTGGCAATTTGGGCCGGGCCCAAACGGGCCGTCCGGCCCGGCACGTTTTTTTTGCGGGCTTGGGCCGGCCTGGCCCGCTAGCAAAACGGGCTAAGCCCAAACCCATTTAGCTGGGGGGACAGGCAGGGCCCCCATTTGAAAAATATCGGGCCGGGCCCGTTAAAACCCGTGAAGCCCACAGCTCAAAAAAAATTTGAAATTTTTTTTCTGACGGGCCTGCACGTGGGCCTGCTAGAAAAAAAAAATTCAAATTTTAAATTTTGAATTTTTTTAAAATTTGAAAAAAAACAATTGGAAGCCCGCGGACCCGCCCGTTACAGGCCCGTTAGAACCTTAAACCGGCCGGCCCCGGCCCGACTGACCCCACACGGGCCTTGGACCGGGCCGGGCTCCCTCTTTCGGTCGTGATGGGCCGGCCCGGCCCGTTTTCCATGCCGATCCGGGCCCGGCCCGGCCCATTTACCATAGGGCCTAACGGGCCGGACCGGGCCCGAATTGCCACCACGGTGTTGCAGACTCCTCTGCAACTTTTGTTAGTTCTGAAAAACTGGTTTAATTGCATGGCATGCATTGATTTGACATGTAATAATTGGAAACACGATGGTTTTTTTATTCATGACCTAGCCAACACAATGTTATCCATATAAGTTTTTTTCTGAATAACCCAGGTTGATGTAAAAGAAATTAAATGCAACATATCATAAGGACATGATAATTTTAACAATTAAATGTATATTCTAAACAATATAAATTTTAGAAAAATATCTTCAAAGCAAGAAACAACATTCAAATACTTGTAAATGAACAAACACTTTTCAATTGATATGATCATCATTAATAATCATTTCTTAAACTATAAGAGTATATTTTTCCTTTATGTTGACATTATTATTTATACATTATGAATCAAACTATTGTGAGAATTAAGTAAATATCAATCAAATTATGAGAATTAAGTATAATTCTATTATAATTATTAATTACCTAATTTAGATTATTTTTTGCTAAAAATTAAATTATTAAATTGA
>CM065636.1:1047828-1133329 GCA_033220585.1 Dipteronia sinensis
TAATTACTTCTCATAATTAAATTTTTCAAAGATTGAACAATTTAATTTCTCTCTTGCCAAATCCCGGTAAGAACTCTTTATTTTTTTATCTAACTATTTGTATAGTGCTCAATAAATTTATCTATCATATTGAGTAGATTTCATGGTTTGAAGATGCTATAGAATTATTGTATATGAAAAATTCAAGAACCTTTTTTTATTTGGTTTCCGGTGCATATGATCCAGGAAACCAAAAAAACAAAATGGTTTCATAAATTATATTCACCGGAAACGTGGACAACATAAAAATTGAACTTGAACTTGAACTTGAACTTTTTTTTGACAATAAATTTAACTTAAACTTTGTTTACAGAACATGCAAAATTATATTCTTTAATTAATTTTTTTATTTTGTTAAATTGAACTTTGTTTGCAAAAAAAATAATAATAACATACAAAATGTTATAAAAAACGGTGCATGTTAAATTACTTCTTTTAATTTGTATAGATATAAATGTAAAATTTCATATTTTCAGACAATTTTATTTTTAAAAAACAAACATGTTGACAGTACATTCAGATGTGAGGAAAAAAAAACATGTCATTCAGGTTCAGATTTCAGTCTCTATTCAGTCTTCAGAAAAATTCAGGACTGTTCAGTCTTCAGACAAAAAAACAAACGACCCCTAAGTCAACTATTTATTTTAAAATATAAAATTAATAGATGAATAGTTTTTTTTAAGAGTAATTGAGTTTAAATTAAACATGAAAATACTTACATACATAAAAGAGGAAAAAAAATTGATCATATAGTGTATTTTATCCTCACTAAAAAATAATCTTAACTTATGGATACTAACTAGAATTTTAATTCTTTAATGGATATAATATATATATATATATATATATATATATATATACACACACACAGTAGAACCCCTCTAAATTAATATTTTTGGGACCCACCCTTAAGTATGTTATATATTTTTCCGATCCTGGAAAATATATAGGGCAAATTTAGAGAAGTATTTCAGATTCGAAATACACAAGAAGAAGCATATGAGAGAAATAGAGGAGATAACAAGGGAGATAATTTGTTTCAATATAGTCGTTGCTTTATTCTGCTTGCCTCTGGCTATTTATAGGCCAGTTACAAGTTGTACACTTACATATCAATTAACCAACTAACAACAAAATGCAAGTTATTCTTAAGCCACTACTTTCACATCCACTAACATGATGAAGATGTTCCTACGAAATCTAAGGTACAGTTATTGAAGCACTAAACATTAACAATAAATAAATATACATATCAAAGTATTAATTTAGAGGGGTTATTAATTTGAAGAGTTTTTTCTTATAAAGTGTTATTTTGTCTTAGAAAACGTGTAGACGTCGGTTTTCTTGTTTAGGAAATGTTCATTTTCAAGATTCCTTGTTTAGTCGGTTTCTTCTTTAAAAAATGTTCATTTTTCTCATCAAAATTCCTTATTTAGGAAAAATTTGTTAAGGAAATTTCCAATTCTTTTTGGGAATGTGATTATTTAGAGACCGATGATACTCACCTCATAAATAGTGAGGTTTATTCTTTGGTTGTATATAACAAAAGAGATCTCAAGATTTACCTAAAAGTTTTATTCCTAGCCGCTCCTAAAAATTATCTCTTATCTATCTTCTTTGTTAAAACAAGCGGACAATTCAAAAAATAAAGGATGAAGTCAAAAATATCAAACAAGGTGTCATTGTGCAAACTAGCATCTTGATGTACTTTTATAGTTCTTGATTATTATGTAATATATTTTGTTCTTTTATGGAATTATTAATTTATGCGACAATCGGGATCGAAATTTTACACTAGGTTTCAAAAAGAAATTATTAACTATTACGATAAAGGGGTTCATTAATTTTTTTACACTGGCCAAAGTCGGGACCGGGTTTTTTTATTAATTTAGAGAAGATGTTAATTTATAAGAGATTAATTTACAGGGGTTCTACTACATATATATATATATAATATCTGAAAGTATTAATATATATATATTATTATTTTTTTCAAATGCTTGGGTGGAACTAGAGGTGTCCACGGTTCCGGTTCGGTCCGGTTTCGGTTTGAAACCGGCGGTTTCTGTGAGTGATAATATTGAAGTCACTGATAGCATAAATAGTCAAGAGTGTAAGGACAGAGCATCTGTCAAGTTAGCTGCTCCAATAAGCCAAAAGAAGAAGAAATCTGGTACAAACAGGTTTACCACAATGCTTGCATTTCCAGTCCAGAAATACTTCATATGATTTATCTCTCTCACTTAATCAGACGGTGGATGATACTAGGTTCATTCTAAAACAGAATTGTCTGAAGCAGAGAAGCATTTCAAGAAGAGAGCTTTTGGCGGGAAATTCTGTTACAACAGAATTTCCAGAATTCAACCTTATCCAATTAGCTCATGCAAAACTTGTGTGATTTCTAACGTGTATAAATAGAGGCTTGACCTCAGAATTTCATTTAATCCAAAAAGCTAATAAAATTTCATTTACAGAGAAAACAATGTCTCTCTTGTCTAGTCTTCTTCTTTTTCTTCTCTGTTAGTCTTTTCTTCTATTTTGTCTCAAAGGTCTAAGAGACCTTTTATCAAACACCTAGTGTTCACGTTTTCTTTTATGGTATTAGAGCCTATAAGGACTAGTCGTCCATGGCTTCTCTATTGAGTCCATTGACTGATCGTGAGGAAGATGCTTCAAAAGATTCAAGATCTGGAGATTTTACTTCTCTCGCAAAGTCTATGCACTTTAATCTACAAGTCAAACTTGACAATGAAAACTACATACAGTGGAAGGCTCAGGTAATCCCTGTCATTAAAGCTTTTCAATTGATTGATTTCATCTCAGAGTCGAGCTCTGCTCCACCAAAATTTGTAGAGACACAATCAGTTGACGGAGGAGCAAAATTTTTGATTGAGAACAAAGAGTATACAACTTGGCAGAGGACCGATCAATTGCTTCTCAGTTGGCTATTTTCGTCAATAAGCCAGAGCTTAATTGGACAAGTCACAGATTGTACCAGTTCTTGTGAAGTCTGGAGCACTCTTGATCGTCTATTCTCACAACAATCTCTAGCCAAGGTATTGCAACTTAAGCATCAGCTACAAAATACTAAGAAAGGAGCTAGTTCTATCACTGATTTTGTACTAAAAATCAAAACAATCGGAGATAGCTTGAAGGATGCAGGACAAAATGTGAGTGATAATGATATGATATTAAGTGTATTGCATGGTGTTGGACACGAATATGACTCTGTAGTGACTGTTGTTACATCACAAAGAAGTTCTATATCTCTTCAAGAGGTTCAATACTTGCTTTTGAATCATGAACAAAGAATTGCACAACTGAATTCAACAACTCAGCTTGATGTGGTAAATGTCAGTGCGAACTTTGCTGCTGGTCAAAGTCAGAATGAGAGAAGGAATCAAAGAGGAGGCTATCACAATGGAAATGGAAGGTCTGGTGGCAGAGGAAGAAGCCGTGGAAAAGGAAGGTGGAACAACAATAGCAGACCTATATGTCAAGTATGTGGAAAAGCTGGCCATATTGCAGTCAATTGTTACCACCGTTTTGACAAGAGCTTTCAAGGCAATTTCAACCATCATGGAAGTGGATATTACAACTCTTACAACAATCAACATCAACAAGGTTATCAGTATCAGCCTACAGGTTCTCAATTGCAGATTAATTCCACGCCTCTTCTTACTAATTCGCCACACCAGGCTACACCACATCAGGCCAATCTTCGTCAACCAACTGTATACTATGCCAATCCAGAAACTATCTGCGACCAAGCTTGGTATGCCGATAGTGGCGCCACAAATCATGTAACTTCAGATTTGTCTAACCTCTCATCCTTCTCAGATTACCAAGGTAATGAGACTCTTGCTATAGGTAATGGTCAACAACTTCAGATTTCTCACATCGGTAAATCATTTATTACCTCAAATGGTTCATCCTCTAAGTATTTGGTAATGGATCAAATATTGTGTGTGCCTTCAATTGCAAAGAACTTATTAAGCATTTCAAAATTCACTCAGGATAATAATGCTTATGCTGAATTTTGCTATGATACTTGTGTGATCAAGGACAAGATTTCCAAGAGTGTACTTCTTCAAGGCAAGCTTGAGAATGGGCTCTACAAGCTTAGCATAAAGAGGATTCAACCAAGGCCAACAACTCAGTTGGTAAAAGAAGTTCACAACACTGATTGCACAGGTTGTGTAAAAGGCACAAATAAAAGTTTCAATAATAATTACAGCTTTACTTGTACAAATGTTAAAAAGGTTGTATCAGCTTGTGATAATAATGCCTTAAGAGCAGATTGTAAGCATGCCTTAAGAGCTGAAAATATATGCAATAAAGACCACTTAAATGAAAAAATGTGGCAATTGAAGCTCGGTCATCCAGCTCCATTAATTCTAAGAAAAGTTTTCAATAGCTTGAAGTTGAAGTACAAAGATACTCATCTTTTCTGTGATGCTTGTAAAATGGGCAAATTGCATCAATTACCTTTTCAAAGGTCTAATTACAAAGCTTCCAATCCTTTAGACTTGGTATTCACAGATGTATGGGGTCCCTCTCCAACACCATCACTAGAAGGATTTCGATACTATGTAATCTTTGTCGACTCCTTTTCTAGATATAGTTGGCTATATCCAATTAAACTGAAATCTGATGTACCAAATATCTTCCTTCAATTCAAGCTAGAAGCAGAACTTCAGTTTTCTTGTAAAATCAAAGTTCTGCAAGCTGATCTTGGTGGAGAATACAAGCCTTTGTTACCTCATCTTAAAAGGTTTGGAATTATTTTTCGCACATCTTGTGCCTACACACATCAGCAAAATGGAATACCCGAAAAAAAACACCGTCATGTGGTGGAAACTGGGCTCACTCTTCTTGCTCAAGCTAACATGCCTCTTATCTTCTGGGTTGAAGCTTTTCAAACTGCGGTTTTGTTGATTAATAATCTACCAACTCCAGTCCTTCAACTTAAATCACCCTATGAGGTTCTATACAAACGATTACCCAACTATAATTATTTTAAGGTTTTTGGATGCAGTGTTTTTCCATACTTAAGACCCTATTCAAATCAAAAGTTTAATTTCCACACCTCAAAGTGTGTCTTTATTGGCTACAGCTTAAGTCAAAAAGGGTATCGATGTCTACATCCTTCTGGGAGAGTTTATGTCTCAAGAAATGCAGTGTTCAATGAATTTGAACATCTATATCATCTTTTGTTTCCTCCAAGGAATCATTCGGGTGCAGAGGCTTCAATTGGTGGTGTGTCAACTTCTATGCTGCAACATACCTTGCTTAAAGGAAATAGAACAGTTTCTGCACCACCTGATAGTTGTGTGAGGAATGACACTCTTAACAATGGCACATCTCAGACTTTACACATCACCAATCCTGCAATACCACTTTATGTGGATCTTACATCACAAAATAATGCCGCACAATCTCAGCCAATAGGTACTCATCGAATGGTCACTCGCCTTCGATCTGGTGCTATCAAACATAAAGCTACTCTTTTGTGTGCAATAAGGTGACAAACTGTGATCATACCATAGAACCTCGTTCAGTGGCAGAGGCATTAACACAAATATGTTGGAAGAAGGCAATGCAAGAGGAATACTTAGCCTTAATGAAGAACCAAACCTGGACATTAGTCCCACCAAAAGAGTCTACGAACGTGGTGGGTTGCAAATGGGTTTTTCGGATTAAATATAAGCCTGATGGATCAATTCTTAAACATAAGGCACGATTGGTTGCGAAGGGTTTTCATCAAACTCTTGGCATCGATTTTCATGACACTTTCAGTCCGGTTGTAAAGGCATCGACCATCCGAATCATCTTCACTTTGGCTGTCACCTTCAATTGGGATATACAACAAATTGACATAAATAATATCTTTCTCAATGGAGATCTTAAAGAGGTCATTTTTATGGAACAACCTCTCGGTTTTATAGATTCTCAGAAGCCTTCTTTTGTTTGCAAGCTCAACAAAGCCCTCTATGGCCTCAAACAAGCACCAAGGGCTTGGTTCTTCAAGCTTAGACAAGCACTGATGAGATGGGATTTTATTCCATCACTGTCTGATCCATCTTTGTTTATAAAACGACAAGGCTCTCACATTTTGCTTTTATTGGTCTACGTTGATGACATTTTAATTACAGGTGATGATCATGACTTGATCCGACAAACTATTGCCACACTAAATGCCACTTTTGCATTGAAATCTTTGGGTTCAATCAACTATTTTCTGGGTTTTGAAGCCACTCGGACTTCAATAGGACTATTTCTAACTCAGACCAAGTACATTCTTGATTTACTAAGAAAGACAAATATGTATAATAGCAAACCTTGTTCTACACCGATTTCACTCAGCCACAAACTCACGAAACAAGGAACAGCTTTTGACAATCCTTCTTTGTATCGTAGTACTGTAGGAGCTCTTCAATATTTGACATACACAAGACCAGACATTTCATTTTGTGTTAATAAGTTGAGTCAATTCCAAGCTAAACCCACTATTGATCATTGGCAACTCTATAAAAGACTCTTACGTTACTTACAAGGCACACCTACTTTGGGTTTATTCTTTAGACCAGCTAAGTCTCTCACTATTGAGGTGTTTAGTGATGCCGATTGGGCATCTTGCATTGATGACAGACGGTCCACAAGTGGCTGCTGTGTCTATGTTGGAGGAAATTTGGTTGCATGGAGTTCAAAGAAACAGCAGGTGGTTACGCGTTCTAGTTGTGAGGCTGAGTATCAGGCTCTCTCATCGGCTGCCACAGAGGCCATTTGGTTTACTTCCCTCTTTTCTGAACTTGGCTTCAAGCTGCCATGTTGTCCTGTAATTTGGTGTGATAAGCAGAGTGCCAATGCTCTAGCTCAAAATCCAGTCTTTCACGCTCGGACAAAGCACATCGAAATTGATGTCCATTTCATTCGTGAAAAGATTGCCTCGGGTCATCTTCGGGTTCGTTATGTTCCTACCACCCATCAGTGTGCTGATATCTTCACAAAAGCAATGACTACTGCTCGCTTTGACTATCTTCGGTCCAAGCTGAATCTTTGTCTTTCTCCATCGTTCAGCTTGCGGGGGGATGTGAGTGATAATATTGAAGTCACTGATAGCATAAATAGTCAAGAGTGTAAGGACAGAGCATCTGTCAAGTTAGCTGCTTCAATAAGCCAAAAGAAGAAGAAATCTGGTACAAACAGGTTTACCACAATGCTTGCATTTCCAGTCCAGAAATACTTCATATGATTTATCTCTCTCACATAATCAGACGGGTGGATGATACTAGGTTCATTCTAAAACAGAATTGTCTGAAGCAGAGAAACATTTCAAGAAGAGAGCTTTTGGCGGGAAATTCTGTTACAACAGAATTTCCAGAATTCAACCTTATCCAATTAGCTCATGCAAAACTTGTGTGATTTCTAACGTGTATAAATAGAGGCTTGACCTCAGAATTTCATTTAATCCAAAAAGCTAATAAAATTTCATTTACAGAGAAAACAATGTCTCTCTTGTCTAGTCTTCTTCTTTTTCTTCTCTGTTAGTCTTTTCTTCTATTTTGTCTCAAAGGTCTAAGAGACCTTTTATCAAACACCTAGTGTTCACGTTTTCTTTCAGTTTCGATTCCGTGGAAACCTCAAACCGTAACCGTAACTGGAAATTTTCGGTTTGAGTCGGTTTTGTAACCGCCGGTTTCGGTTCCGGTTTTGTCCGTTTTTTTTTCAAAAAAATGCCAAGTGGCAGCATCTAATTGGTTGGTTTGTTTTTTTTTAATAAAACCGCCGGTTTTTGGAGAGGTATAACCTTAACCGAACCGTCGGAAACCGGTTTCCAACCGGTTTTGTAACCGCTGGTTTCGGTTTCGGTTTCGGTTTTTTGAGTTCGGTTTCGGTTTTTAACCGTTGGTTTAACCAAACCGTGGACACCTCTAGGTGGAACCTACCCAAGCAGGGCTATTTCCGCTCTTACGTGATGGAGAAAAGCAAAAACGAAGAAACAATGTGTAACAAAAAAATAATTTTTTACTATTATTATTATTATTATTATTATTATTATTATTATAAAAATCAGGGGCTTTACACAAAAAATAATAATAAACACGTTTTCTTGAGATGTGTTTGGTACGGGGACGGGACAGGACATGATAGTTGTTCTGTATTGTATTCGGAATGTTTGGGACAGAAGGATAGAATGGGATAAGAGGTTCAAATGACCAGAATGCCCTTATTATCATTTCTAATGTTTGTTACTACATAATAATGACAAATGAGACAAGACAAGTCAGTATTTATTTGATTTTATCAAATAAATATATTTATATATCATATTTAACAAAAATAGTAATATTGTAATTGAAAAATATTCTTAATTAATAATTGTAAAAGATTATTTTTGACAATTTCCTTATTTTATTTTATTTTTTGTAAAAAAAAAATCCATATTACCCAAACCGGAAATTCAAAGTAGAATGAATGGTTTTTTTTTTTTAGAAAAGTTATCAACTTATCATTAAGTAATTTCATTTTCTCACTTACTAACTTCATATTTTATCATTTAAAAAAAACTTCATATTTTAAAATTTAAATGTTTTTTTTAATAAAATTAAACGGGCC
This sequence comes from Dipteronia sinensis, assembly GCA_033220585.1. Classification (NCBI taxonomy): domain Eukaryota; kingdom Viridiplantae; phylum Streptophyta; class Magnoliopsida; order Sapindales; family Sapindaceae; genus Dipteronia; species Dipteronia sinensis. Next base: position 1,056,487 of record CM065636.1, read on the forward strand.
GAAGGGGAAAAGCATTACAAGTAATCATATGCTGAAAAAACCCCAAACAGTATATATATATATATATATATAAAATAAAAGAAAAGTTAAGAATGACAAAAAGCGACTAAGCATAAAGAACCTGGGGAAAAACAAGCCTATACTAAAAGAAGCAAGCGGGCCACACAAAAAAGAAAAAGAAATCATTAAGAAAAACGAATTAAAAAAAACATCAATATAAAGAATTAAATATAAAAATAAAAAAATTATTTAAAAAAAAGTAATATAAAGAATGAAAAGTAAAAATAACATTAATATAAAGAATAATAAAATAATATAATAATATAATTGTAAAAAAACTAAAACAATATTCAAAAAAGTTTTTTATTTTGAAATATTGAATTGTTTTTTTTAAATAGATTTTTTTTCTTTAAAAACAATTATTAGTATTATTAGGTGACATAACTCATGTGATCAAGGGTAATAAGATCTTTTAATTCATTTTTTAACGGTCAAAGTATTAGACTAACGGAATTCCTAACGATAGAGGTAAAATGTTTAATATTTTGGTTTTCAGTGGAGGGAAATGGTCATTACTGAAACTATAGTAGACAAGGTGTCTAATATGAGTATATGACAAACTACAGAGGGGGAAATGATTATATCCATTTAATAAAAGTTTACTTCTCATTGAATAATATAACATTTTTCTATTAGTTGGTTTATACTTATATTTCATATTATTTGATTACAATAATTTTAAAATTACAGTTTTAATAAAAGTATTTGTAAAAAAGTTAAATTAATAGATAGCAAGTACTCCACACTATTTTTTAAAAAGTAAAATGAATTCATTCATCCAACCCACAAGGGAAAAGAGTTTACTAACCACCGGCTAGGAAAAGAATTACACCAGTACACAGTATTATCAACATTAACAGCATAACTGGCACATTGTGAGCCACAGCATTACAGTATTTAGGAACATATGAAACAGACAAATCTTTGTATCTCTACCGCAACAAACGAATATCCTGAATCACGTTATTAACATCATTCCGCGTGAAAGCTTTACCATTACACACATATTAACTATGCCCAAAGCATCAGTTTCTACCTCCCAAAGCAGCCAAACCTTCTAAATTGCCCAAGAAAAGCTTTAGAAAAAAATATTAGCTTCCGCTACTTCCACAGAACCCATCCCCTTCAAAAGCACAGTAGCAGCACCCACCAACAGACCTGCACCATTCCTGATCACCGAACCTGTACCATACGTCCATAACTGCCATTGCCCAACCTCATAGCCGCATCAACATTAATCTTGAAACCACCCATCCGTGGAGCAACCCAGACCTGGCTCTCCTTAATATCCCTAACACCACTGCTGTTCTCAGAAACCCCCTGAAACACAGAAATATAATTCTCAGCCCAGTCCCAACAGTCATTATTAACTACCTTACCTCTAAAAAGAGATTGATTCCTATTATCCAAATAAACCAATCAGCCATGATAAAACACATCACCATTGACCATCTCCACCCCCTGCACAGATAAAACTACACGGATGGGTGCTTTCAAGATTAATGTTGCATCCCATAGAAGACTACATGGCTCCTAGGTGCTCAATCTACATGCTCATTCTACTTGTTGCATCTGCATTCAGATTTCAAGCTACATGCTCATTCTACTTGTTTGAGATCAGTGCCGAGACCTCAAATGGTAAAAAAAATAAACAACACATGTATTTAGTTTAAAAACCAAATTAGATTCATCTTGTTCTTTAGAAAGGGGTGACGTGAATTTCCAGTGGAATTGAGGAAATTAGAAATCAAAATCGTATAACTATTAATCCAGAATCCAAGTAAGCCAGCGTTTACAAGGAAGTCAATATGTAGATATATATCTGCTTGAAACAGAAATCTAGAAAATGGCCTAATTTAAACAAAAGTATTTTAAATTAAAGTACAATGAAATAGCAATGAACTCATATAAATTAAGGAGCAATTCAAGCTAAAAGTAAACAGCAAATCAATGCAAATAGCACATTATACAAAACACTGAGTTTCTATGTAACCAAAAACATAACAAGGTGCAGCAATATGACCAAGAAGCATTAAACATCAACTTAACATTACAATTTAAATCTATTGATGAGAAAATGAATTGCAAGCAACTTATGACTCACTTAAAACCAAACCAAGCAGTGTGGCTTCTGCTTCATTAATCGGTGTGTGATCCACCAAGAAACCCTGTTTCGGGTCCTTCGGTTTAGCGAAGGACAGAAACTCAGGACTACCCCGAGCAATGTTATTCTCGGAAGCATACAAGTACACGGCTGAAGAAAAATAACAAAAAAATAAAGAGGTTGATAATGCACCCTTTCACCCTTCTTGACATGCATACTTTCTAATTTTTTGATGTTCTACCTGCGATAGGATCTAGATTACCTCTTAAGTTCACAAGATCATTTCTTTTAAATCCCTCTAACAGATCCTTCAAGAATGAAGCCTAGCTACCAATCCAAATTCCCTACAAATATTACTTACTAACTAATTACCGGATTAATTAAAGTCTGATGATTTCCATGTATCTTTTAGGGGGATTTTCATGGCAACTAGATTGGAATTTCTACAAATGTATGCGGACAATTACCATGACTGCCATCAATTACTATCAACAACTGACTTACATTAGACTGATGTGCTCTATCAAGGAGAGAAAATCTCTCAAACAAGAGAATATTGTGGCATATAATCATGTCTATTGGTACTGATGAGGATCCCAAAACAAGCAATGAATAAGTAAGGATTGAAGGTGAAGCCATGTAAGGCTTGGATTACCAACACAATTTAAAGGCAATTTAAAGGTCGTAAAAAAAAAAACCAATACGTAGCAACTTTCACCATTCGTGATCTTAAGAGTACAGTCATGTGCAATTTACTAGCCTAACAACTTAGTCATATTTTCCTACATCAAACACAAATATTGGGATCATGATTCACATAATTTCATCCATTCAGACAACATGAATTTTCATACTTGTGTACAAATGAAAACCCAATGATCAGTATAAAAAAAAAAAAAAAAACCTAATGATCAAAAATCAAACTTATTTTGTTCTCAAACCCAATTCCACTTACAACTTTTACTATTGATAGTCGTTAAATTAAACATTCCCAAGCATAAAAATCGTTAGAAAAAGAAATAAGGGAAAAAAAAACGAAATTCAATCTACAAATAACTTACAGAAGTAGAACAAAAGCTTGAACCGCATTAAAGAAATTATAGCTTCGAAACTGTTCAGGAAAACTTACTGAAACACAGTATAAAGGGTGGATTTGATGAAACATTTGTTATCTGAAAGAAAGAGAGAAAGAGATTAGGGTTCATCAATGCATTTGGGGGAGAGCGATATAAAACATGGTGAGGACTGAGGATACAAGTGCCATTTTCATTTTGTTGTTTATTAAAGGAGGGTAAATTTGACAATATAAAAAATTCATTAAATTCATTGTCTACCAGCACCAGCATTGTCTTCATGTTGCATTACTCATTACTCATTTACTCACCGGTTTAGTTTGTCTGTTACAGATCCAAATATAATGTCGTGGAATTTGAACAAATATATTAAACTAAAGACAACAAAACAAGTAGAGAGTCTTTGGTGCATCCGATGCAACGTGGCAGCATTAGGTGGGAGATGCATGGTGCATCATGCTGCACCAAAACAAGAGCTTAAAGGGGTACGTAACTTACATAAACTTTTGGTATATATCTTGTACCAATCCTCTCTTCTTCTTTTTTCCCACGTGCTTCTCTAGTTTTGGGCATCCACTAATATGAAATTCTCGCTGGAGTACATTGATATGGGACTTTATAGGTTTTTTAATTTTAGCGTTCTTGAAATTATCTTCCATATTGAAAATTAAAATATATAGTTTGACTGATATAAACATTTACTTTATATTTTGGTGTCCAAATATTTTTATACTTGATGAAATAACCAATTTCAGTAGGAAAATTCAAAATTAGCGGATTACCCATAATCTTCCCTCTCATTCATCTTAATCATCACAATCACCATAACGATATCAAAACATTAAATTGTATATAGAGCTCTTTTATTGAGTGAATTTAAATGACACCTTCATCTTTACTGATGAATCATCTAATTAAGAATAAAATAATAAGATAATTATTAAAATGATAAGACACCAATTAAAAGTCTAACAATATAGCAACTTTATTTATTGTCAACCTCCTAGTACAGCCACATTGAAATCCAAATAGTAGTTATATAAATATATAGAATTGTAGTGGGGTAGCGAAGGAATTTAATATCTTTCATAGGATCACATAACCCATGATAATTTTGAGGTACATGGCATGGAAGGTAAGCTCTCGCAGTTTTATCAACACAGATAACCACCTCACTTAGAACATTATTTTCTCTCTGATTGCATAGAAGTACTGCAGGATCGCCAACGCCTTTTGTTTGCTTTGTTATTGCTGCCATGTATTTCTCACGTGGGTATCCTTTACTATTGCTCGGCTTTATGCCTCCTTGAGATAATGCAGTAAACAAGTTTATAGAATTCATTTGATATATGGGACGGACGAAATAAATTTTTAGACTTAATTCATCTTGTTGAGTTCCATGTTTATTCCACTGATGCAGCCAAAAACCGAAGTTAGAATCTGCAGAATAAAGACTTGGCCAATGTTTATCCAAACTTATCCCAAAACCTTCTTCACTTGTAACCTGCAAAATCATTAGATAGACATGGAAATTATTATTTTTGAACATCAAAGATTTTATTAGGCAATAGCCAAGAGACCAAAGCAGCACAAGAAAAGGCAGCTGAAACCACAAGAACCAGCCTGAGCAGCGCAGGAAAACAAAACCAAAACTAACAAGCAAAACAGAGCAGCAAAGCAAACAACAAAGAAAGAGAGCCTAAGAAAACAGAGCCCCCCACAACACCAAACAACCAGCTCACAAACGAGACCAGAGCCAGGACCAGAAACCAAAAGAATCAGCTGACACCCCAGACCAGAGCATTTCTCCCATCACTACTCGCCAGCCTAGCCAAATTATCAGCATAGACATGGAAATTTTAAAACAACAAAAATTCAATTTTCCTAAATAAACACATTCCTTATATAACTTATATTTAGTCCAACACTAAGTGTATATATCTTTGGTAGGGACATGTATTAAAAGAGTAGGAATAATTAAGTACCATTGCTTTGATATCTTTTATCTCTTTTCGGTTACTGATGGGTTGATTTGTCAAAATATTTCCATGAGAGTCCACCGGCCAGAGCCCGTGTATGATGAACATGTCAGATTTTGGCATTTTAGAATCTAAACAGTCATAATGTAGACAGTAGCCAGGTGGCCAAGTCAAGACTAGCCAATTAGCAGACTGTGGCACCGGTGGTGGCGATGGTGGTGGTGGTGGTGGTTGTGGTGCAGGTGGACTTTGTGTTATTATATGTTTTTTATCCTTCCACGTTCCAGCACAGACCTACAAAACCAAATAAGTATATTTGGTGACTATGCTTTAATTTAGGAAAAAAAATACAATATGTTTTGATTAATGTTAAAAATAAAATATAATTAGTTCAAAATTAAACATATTCTCTCACTGTTTTGATGTCACTTATTTCAAAAATTAAATATTAGATGTAACTTAGAAAAATAAAATGTATTATAAACAAATATAAAATTTAGAAAAATGATATCAAATCAAGAAACAATATACAATATTGTTGTAGGTGAACAATCACTTTTCATTTAATGATTGATCAATTCGATATAAATCTATAAGAGAATGTTTTTTTTTTACTTTACGTTCACAATATTAATTATACATCATAAATCAAACTATTGCAAGAATTAAGTACACAACAATCAAATTATGAGAATTAAATATATAATGCAATTATTCTTTAGTGAGTTTAGATTATTTTGTGTTACAAAAATAAATGATTAAAAATGACTTTAAACCAAAATTAGGTTTTCATATAAATATATTTGCTTTAAAAGGAAAAGTTCGAAAAAAAATAAAATAAAAAATTGATTGCTAACAGAAGAAGGTGGCAAAAGAAGTTATAAATCGTAAATTTTGGCTAGGGTGTAGGCATCATTGCAAACAATCATATTACAAAAAGTAATAATTAATAAGAAATGAGAACAGATGGGGAAACAATAATTAAATACAAAAAGTAAACAAATTAAGAACAAACGAAAAAGAAAGAAATACAAAAAGTAATTTTTATTTTATTTAAACAGCTCCACCCTTGCTCTCATTAATTATTGAAACAGTAATTACTATAAATATATACATATATATATATATATATATATATATATATATATATATGATCCACGTATCTTCTTCAATAAGTCGTTAGACAAATCGGTAATAAAGGGCAAAAAAACCATTAATAACTCCAGGCTTTATTGCTTAATTTAAAAAAGAAAAAAATTTCCAGGCTTTATAAAAATTATTGAAAATAAGTAATCTTTAAAATGGAATAATTTCTTCTTTGACTAAAAACTGTGTTGCAGATATCTCTGACAACTTTTGTTAGTTCTGGAATACAGGTTAATTGCATGGCATGCATTGATATGTCATAATAAGTAACACAATGTTTTTTTCATGATCTAGCTAACACAATGTTTATCCATATAAGTTTTTTCTAAATAAACCCAGATTGATGTAAAAGAAATTAAATGCAACATATCATAATAAATATTAACAATTAAAAGGTATATTCTAAACAAATATAAATTTTAGAAAAATAACTTCAAAGCAAGAAACAACATACAAAACACTTGTAAATGAACACAAGCTTTTCGGTTGATATAATCATCATTAATAATCATTTCTTAAACTATAAGAGTATATTTTTTCTTTATGTTCACATTATTATTTATACATTATGAATCAAACTATTGTGAGAATTAAGTAAATAACAATCAAATTATGAAAATTAAGTATATAATTCAATTATAATTATTTACCGAATTTAGATTATTTGTTGCTAAAAAAATAAATTATTAAATTGACTTTAAACCAAAATAAGGTTTTTATATAAAAATATATATGGATATATATTGGTTGAGGCATTCTTTGAATAGGTTTGATCAGTCGAATTCAATTCAATTCGGTTTAAATAGGCTTTGGGTGGGTTTTTAAATTCACTGTCAATGTGAGTGAAACTTACCAATTAGCCACATAAATTCTAATAATTCATCTAATTCTAACAATTCTTCTTTGGTGATTTCAACACTTATCTAACTTAGAAAACTTTTCAGACTAAGTAGCATACCCATGTGACACTAAAACAACTTGGATAATAAATTATCGAGCGTGGGATCTATTTATTATTTTATTTTTTTATACTGGATCATAGTTTATAACTTGCGACAATCAGTTTACTATGATTTTGTATGAAAATAAAAATGTGATATCTGGGATCTGAAACAACACATGTTAAAAAAGATGATCAAAAATCATAAATAGCTTAGAATTAATTGAATTTTCAAAAGTATCAATTCTCACTGTTTTTTTATGTAAGATAAATGTTTTATTGGACAAATATGCCCTTAGTGCTCGTATGATGTATATAAAGTATTAACTTTTTAAAAGTTTTAATCAGTGGAGTGTTTATTGTTTGGATCTTTGATTTTCATTTTGTAAAAATCACATGAATAATAATATCTCACTGCTTTTATGTCACTTATTTTAAAATTTAAATATTAGATTTAACTTAGAAAAATAAAATATATATTATAAACAAATATAAAATTTATAAAAATAACATCAAATCAAGAAACAACATACAATATTGCAGATAAATAAAAACTTTTCATTTGATGATTAATCATTTCTAAAACTATAAGAGAATATTTTCTTTACGTTCACAATATTAATTATACATTATAAATCAAACTATCGTAAGAATTAAGTACACAACAATCAAATTATGAGAATGAAATATATAATGCAATTATTCTTGACTGAATTTAGATTATTTTGTGTTACAAAAATAAATTATTAAAAATGACTTTAAACCAAAATAAGGTTTTCATATATAAATATATATTTTGCTTTAAAAGGAAAAGTTTGAAAGAAAAAGAAAATAAAAAATTGATTGCCAACAGAAGATGACAAATGAAATTATAACTTATAAATTTTGGTTTGGGTGATCTATATATATAGGCATCATTGCAAACAATCATATTACAAAAATTAATAACCGGTAAGAAAAGAGAACCGACGGGAAACAGTAAATAAGTAAACAAAAAATTACAAAAACTAATTTAATATTAAAAAACTATTTTATATATTCTCCCAAAAAGCTCTTCTTGAGGTTTTTAAAAAGAGATAAATAGGATCTCAACTATCTTCTATGAAATTTATATATTTTACTGTATGTTATTATATTACAAATACTTTGTTAATGTTCATTTTGTACTTTTTAACAACAAAAGCTATTTGTGAGATATTTTGTCTAACGATCTATTAACTCTTGTTTTTTTTGAAATACAACTATTGCTGGAACCTTATGAGATTAATTTGACTCTACAAGCACGACTTGGAATACTATTCCCACTATTAGTGGGAGGTTACATATGTACTACAACTCTCACAACCGGAAAGAAGGTTATTCCCATAAACCAGTAGAAAACTCCTCACACATGCTCATAAATACGTATGTTAGGACCCGAACCCTTGACCACTAGGTGTGGATGCACTTTTTTAAGTGAATACCAACAACATACGGTTTGTTTGTTAAAAACTCTACACATTAAAATCTCTAATTTTAAAAGATCTAATACAAAAGATCTATTTGAAAAGTCATCACAAACATAACCTTATAGATAAAGTAAGGAAAAGTGAAATTCAAAGAATGGTGCACCCATACATGACGTATGTAAATAGAAACAGTATTTGAGGGTGTGAGTCGTGAGTTGTGAGTTTAAGAATGTGAAACCGAAATGAACCCGAATAGGTTGGGTTGGGTCGGTTCAATTCGATTTAAATATGTTTTGGACTCATTTTTGGCATATTGGGCCTAATGGATTTGTGGGCTTTTACATATATTTCTTAGCTTTTTTTTAGGCCTTTAGACTACTGCTCTCTGCTTCTCTACACTACTCTAGCCTATGTTGCATACTGATCGAACAAAAAAGAAATACAAAGAACAACCGATTGAACAAAAAGAAATACAAAGGGTATTTTTATTTTATTCAAACACCCTTGCTCTAATTTAATTTTTTATAATAGTCCAATTGTATATGCACTCTGACAATAACGTCAAGCTCTTAATTAATAGATAAAGAAAGGAAAAGTGAAATTCAAAGAATGCCACAACTCATACATGATGTATGTAAATAGAAACATTATTTGAGGGTGTGAGTTGTAAGTTTAAGAATGTAAAACCGAAATCAACTAACATTTCGGTGTTCAATTCGATTTAAATAGGCTTTGTGCGGGTTTTAAAATATATTTCTTGGCTTTTTTTTTTGCCTGTCTGGTGTCAATGTGAGTGAGATCAGGCTCGGCTCTAGGGAGAGCCCAGAGAGGCGGCCGCTTTGGGCCCCCGAGCTGTAACGGCACCCAAGTTGAAAAAAAAAATTGATTTCCTATGTAATCCATATATGAATTTAACTAACAACCCATACATGAGTTTAACAAAGGGCTAAAACCAACAAACCCAATGAGTTCAAAATAGACCACATATATATATATATATATATATATATATATATAAATTTTCAATTCAGTACGCACTGATATAACTTCATTAGTGCGTTAGATGTGGACCATTAGATTTACATATTTTGACTCAAAATGTATGCACTTGTCAAAACTTCTCTATAATCAGTGGTTCACATGCAACGCACTGATATAAGTTATATCAGTACACACTGAGGAAAAAAGGACTGTATATTTATATATTTATATATATATATATATATATATATATATTAAGAAATGCCCACAAATATTAACCCAATTATCATTCTATTACCAAGTCAACAAACGTGGGTGGGTTGAATCCTATTAGTCTATTACCGGCAATCTTTCGAATATCTAAAAAAAAAGGAAAAACAACAGTTCAACATACTTTTATCAGACAGAGAGACATCCAAATCGAATAAAAATCAAATTAGGGATCTTTAAAACTCTCTTAAATCTTGTTATTTGCTACGGAAATTTAGATTTCAGTGGAGTCTTTCTTGAAGTCATTGTTGATTGTTCAAAGGTAATTACTAATTAAATCAAATATTTTTTTGATAAACCTCTTTTTGTTAGAATTGACGAAAGAAAAGATCTGTAACTTTGTAAGTGAGTCTAGTGGTGATGATTGACTTTGTTTGGTTCAAATTAGTTGTTGATTTTTCTGTATTTTTTTCTTATTGTTGTTGTTACTTGTTATTTTGATATTTACAAGTATTTATTAGAGAAAAAAATATAGTAAATTACATAAAGTATCGAGGCCTCGAGGGCCTCAAGGGCCTCATTTGTTGTAATTCGCCTTGGGTCTCGAAAATCTCAGGGTCGGTCATGAGTGAGACTTTAATTCATTTAATTCTAATAATTCATATATGGTGATTTCAGCACTTATCTAATTTAGAAAACTTTCCATACTAAGTTGCATACCCATGAGCACTAAAACAACTTGGATGATAAATTATCAGGTGTATGTATAATAAATAATTATCAATCTATTTTTAATTTTTTGTGCAGAATGATAATTTATAACTTGTGACAATCAATTTGCTATGATTCCGTAAGAAAAAAAAGAAAGTATGTGATATCCATAATCTAAAACAATACATGTTAAAAAAATGATGATCAAAATTGTAAATAGCTTAAAATTAATGGAATTTTCAAAAGTGCCTATTCTCACTGTTATTGTTTTTTTATGCAGGATACAAAAAATTTAGACAAAAATGCCCTTAGTGCTCATATGATGTATAGAAATTAGAAAGTATTAACTTTTTATAGTTTTAAATTGAAATAAGAAATTTAATTAATTAATAGGTCAAAAAATTAGAAAAAGTGTTTTAAAAAAAGACAAAATCCATTTGAACGTGTAGCGTCCCTAATTGCAGAGAGAGAAAGACAGGTTTTAGAGAGATAAAGTGGTGTTTTAGAGAGAGAGACAACATATTTACAAAGAGAGACGAACAAGTTTAATTTAGGAAAAAATACAATATGTTTTGATTAATGTTAAAAATACAATATAATTAGCACAAAATTAAACATATTCTCTCACTCTTTTTATGTCACTCATTTCAAAAATTAAATATTTCATTCAACTTAGAAAAATAAATTTCTTTAAATATATAATGCAATTATTCTTTACTGAGTTTAGATTATTTTGTGTTATAAAAATAAATTATTAAAAATGACTTTAAACCAAAATAAGGTTTTCATATATATAAATATATTTTTGCTTTAAAAGGAAAAGTTTGAAAGAAAAAGAAAATAAAAAATTGATTGCCAACAGAAGATGACAAAAGAAGTTATAACTTATAAATTTTGGTTTGGGTGATCTGTATATAGGCATCATTGCAAACAATCATATTACAAAAATTAATAACCGATAAGAAATGAGAACCATTTTGGGCCTATTGGGCCCGATGAATTTATGAGTTTAGATTCAATCCGAATACAATCTCATCTGTTTATGTTTAGACATGTGAGAGAAGTATATAATTAATAAAATATAATTGCTAAAAGGTATAACATCATATTATATGATATTAATATCCAATTATATGTGTTTACAGTTTACACTAGCATTAAATAATTTTAATAATATTTGGAAAATTAGGACACATTTTTGACATTTCCAACTTCTTCAACCACTTTTTGTGTCTTCTACTGCTTCTTCGTTTCCTTGTCAACATCTACACTAGCTACACTCGTTGCTTCATTTTTAATTTTTTTAATTTTTAGTTTTTAATTCTCCTTGTCGTCTCCGATCTCTCTCCACCGTCCGATTCTTTGACTTTTTGACCGATCAAGCGATTGGCCATTGCTGCAGCAAGAGCGTCTCCGCAGTCAACAACAACGACTCGATCTCCGCCGCCGTCGACGGCAATTCTGCTTCCGTTCACCAGCCCAAACCTCTGCCGCCGGTGAGGGTACCTCCGGCGCCACAGGCTGATTCGTGCTCGCTCACGCTGAGTCCGTTTCCGAGTCCGCTTCCGGCGAGGACGCCTGGGAAGAAGTTCAGATGGCCGCTTCCGCCTCCGTCTCTGGCGAAGCCGATAATGTCGGCGATCATTAAGCGTTTCGGTTCCGGCAAGGAGAAGGCGAAGGGGAGTCAGGTCTTGGAGAACAACAAACATGATGGCGGAGACGGCGACGAAGGAGGAGGAGGAGAAGCGGAAGTTTGACATCGGGAAGGAGGTGGGGCAAGGGCATTTTGGTCATACTTGTTGGGCCAAAGGTAGAAAAGGAGAACTCAAGGGACTGGCCGTGGCAGTCAAGATCATTTCCAAAGCCAAGGTAATCGATACAATGAACGATCATTTATATAAGTATTACTTTGAATACTTACTTTGAATGAGTTGATGTTCATGGCTTTGAATATGAGTAGTATTACCCAGTAACCGATTATTTGTTTGGCAGATGATGACAGCAATATCAATTGAAGATGTTTGGCAGTCTTCTTGCTGCTTTTTCGTTTTCAGAATTCCAATTTTCAGTTGCATTTATACTTGTTTTCTGGTTGTTTAAGTATCCGTATCTTTGCTTTTGGTTTGTTAGTTCAAGTCTTTTTTTTTTTTTAAATGTTGGAGTAACTCTATTTTTGTTTTTTTATTAAAAACTACGTGGTGAGCGACGTGATGTTGACACCTCACGTGCCATGTCATTTGAGAAGGAATTTTGAAAAAAAATTTTATAACGCCTAACATTACTCATATCATACAAATCCTTCTATTCTAGAAAAAAAAAATTACTCAAAAGTCCAACAATACACATATAGAAACGCAAAAGAAACAAACCAAGAATTACAATTGAAACTATTTTGTGCATTAATATGCCATCATTTGAAGAAAACATTGTCATACAATTCCATTTAAAATGTATCTAAATAACACCCAAGACATGCCATGGAATGTCAACAACTTCTGAGAAATCATTTTCTCGTTTGATTGAAACTAGACTTTCGTTGTATCTATAAGCTGCAGTAAAAATTGACAATGGAATTCCAAGATCCATTTCTTCATTGTCGTTAAGATCATGTAAGATTCGTCCATATTTAAAAACGGTGTCATCCTTCCAATATCCCAATTGAGTACTTAAGCAAAAGTGAGCAATCCCAGTGAACCGTATGGTCCAACATCCATCTCTCATCATCCAGATAGTAAATTCATCTTCCGATAAATTATATTTAAAAGTTAATAAATAGAGAGAGTCATTAACTACCTCCAATGAACTACAATCGAAACGAGATACTAGTAAATTTATCCCATATTCTTGTAAATTTATCTCTTGGAATATCTCGTTGCTAATATCAAATGAAAGAATAACAATTTCGTCTCTCATTGCTAACCAATAACAAACTCCATTCAAGCACGAGTTTTTACAATAATTATCAACCTGGAAATAATGTCTTAGTTCAGGAACTTGTAAATATCTCCAAGAATCATTATTGAAGGAGTACAATGAAACATAGGAGTCCAAGGAATTATTATTTCCATACTCATGAGAAAATAGTCGCAAGAAAACCAACTTATAACCATCACTCAATGGATCATATCCACATCCATAAATATGCGGATAACCAAATCTACATTTTGGTAGTGCTCTTGTTTCTCTTGTTGCTATATTCCAAAGATATATGCGATTATATTCTCTTTGCCATACAACAAACAAGCCATCGTAAGGACCAATGAGCTTCGCACCATGTATTGGAAATTGAGAATCAAGAACTTGATAGGATAAATCTTTCAATGTTTTATCGGCAAACAAAGTATATTCAGATAGATATATATTGGGATTAAAAAAATCACGGTCGTCAGAATAACGATATTCAAAATTGTGGACAACAAGACGAGTATCTTCATTGTTGTGACTTTTGAGATGTGTAGAAATAAAGCTATGGCTTGTAATTAGAGCATACCATGTTTTACAAACGGATCTGAATCGCAATAAAGATTTGACAGATAACTTTAATAAGATTAAAGTCGTCACTTCATTAGGAATATTTTCACCGTTGGTCATTATGCTTCACCTGCAAAAACAACATTTTTAAAGTATTTTATAAATTAATCGAAATATTTTTATGAGAGAAAAACACAATGATATTTAATATAAAATTAATGTAATCACATTGAAAACAATTAGAAAAGTTTAAGAATCATACCTAGAATCGAATGTTCTCGATTCTTAATTCCAATATGTTGATTGCTTTCAGAATAGAACAATAATAGTGAGTGGTTTCTGTAGGGACGATGGGGTTAGTAGGAAAAAGAGAGAAAAAGAAGAAGAAGAAGTGTTCTTTTCTAGATGCTGCAAGATAACCCTGGCCACCCATGAAAACCCTATTTATAATGCCTAATATGAATTAGGGTTTTTGTAATCACGCTATTGATAACCTATTAAATTTCTTACTACACCCCACAGCATTTTTTTTTTATTATATGTTAATTTTAGCATAATTAAAATTATTAAAAGGACAATAAATTGATAAACACACTAGAACCAATAGTTCTAGACTCCAATGTTACTATTTCTTTTTAAATCTTTTTACGTTCATAAACCCGTGAACATTTATTATGAAATAAATCCTCAGATTCTACATACTAATAATTACCTATTGGAATTTACTACATAATATTTAAATTAGCTACTGTACTTAATTGTAGACCTTTTCACTTTGTAATTGTCACTTGAAAATCACTCTCGCAAAGAAAGAGAGAGGAATATTTGGAAGATGGGAAGAAAAAAATTGACAATCAAGAGACTAGAGAACATGAGTGATAGACAGGTTAAATACTCAAAAAGAAAAAAAGGCATACTCAAAAAAGCCAAACAGTTGTTTGTGCTATGCCGATGTCGATTTGGCCATTGTCATGTTTTCTCCATTTGGGAGGCCTTCTGTCTGTGTCGGCTAGAACAAATAACTCATCATTCACTTATTTTAATTTTTGCATCTCTTTCTTCTTCACATACCAGGATTATCTTATATTTATGTAATATTTTTTCGGATCTACCTTTTATGGATTGTATAAAATAATGTTGCTTGGTATAAATCGCGTGTCACATGTTCATTATTTTGTATCATCAATAATAATTCTTAATAAAAAGCACTTTTAATTAAAAATGCTCTTTTCAAAAAAAAAATTTTGTCGTTTGGTTGTCAATATAGCTTTCGAATTATTAAAAAAGTTGTTTTTTGTTTACTGAGAGAAGCCCAAATAAAGCTTTTCCAAGTAGATCGTTTGGAGTTTATTAATAACACTAAAACCAATATAACCTTATAATTTAATATTTGAAAAAAAAGTTAAGATGTGGTATCATTGAATTATTTTACACTGTGTTGAAGTAAATAAATTCATTAATTCATTAATATAAACGAATAGGTTTATGTCTGCATAACAAAATCTAATTATCTATAAACAAATCTAATTAATGAAAAAAAGATAATCACACAAAATAAATTAATCTAGAAATTTTATTTACTTACCTTTCAATCTTTGATGTTGTTTAGGGATTTAGATCCTTTGCTGGTCTGATCTTTTTTCTGATCTTTTAAAAGTATGTGATTGGTTGTTGATAAAATGGTTTTGAAAACCAATTACATCTTAACCACCTATTCAGTACAATGCTTATGTGTCATGAGATTATGTGAGGTCAGAAAAAGATCAGATCAGTAAAAAATCCAAATTCGTAGATGGTCTTGCATGGCTGGAACCCTAGTTCGGTCATTAATGGTACATGGATTCTTCCATTCATTGACAAATGACAATAAAGTTGAATAATTAATTAATGACGATTATAAAATATTAAAGTATGAATTATATATAATAATTGAGTGGCAATAAAAAAAATTTGGTGATATTTTATGAAACACCAATGAGAAATTTGGCTAATTGGCATCTTGATTGTGATCAAGTGGTATGTTACTTTTGAAGTTTGAAACTGTATTTGTTTTTTTGTTACAATCTTTCCATGATGCTCATATAGTCGTGTTAATTTCGTATAATGTTCCTACGAGTTTTAATAGATGAAACACGATTATCTGTATTGGTTGCCAATAATTACCTATTGGAATTTACTATAAATATAATAATTAACATCTTTTTGTTGTAATATTTAAACGAATTAGATAAAAAACTATTGAGAAAACTTTATTAAAAAACAGAAGAAGCCGCAGCCATATATATAAGAGATATGAATATGTCGTTATTATTATTATTTTTTTGAAAAGTGCTGTAATTATTTTTAGTTCATAAATTGTATTGTATTAAGTATATATAAAGATGAATTTATTGTAAACCACTCGGCTAGAATAATATAAATTATTAATTATGTAAACCAATATTAAGATTAAAAAAATAGTAAATCAATATGATTTATGTAAACTAAAAACAAAAGTCAATAATTACGAAGAAGACCCTTTTTTTTAAGTAGAATATTTTATTAAATAAATCATGAATTCATTTTTCAACCAGGAAAGGGAACTTGATTCCAAGGGCTTGTGGGTGGAATCAAGTACCTTTTTCATCATGAACTTAAATCCTAAATTATGAGTGGGATCCACGGAATTGAACTCCCTAAAAATTTAGTAAATAGTGGAATTCATAAATCAGGAATTTAATTCCTCTTTCTAAGTAGGATTCCTGATTAGTAAACACATCAATTATATAGTAAATTCCAATAGGTAATTATTAGTAGAATATGAGGATTTAGTTCATAATAAATGTTCACGGGTTTATGAAACATATAAAGATTTAAAAAAGAACGAGTAACATTGGAGTCTAGAATGATTGGTTCTAGTGTGTTTATTAATCTATTGTCCTTTTTAGTAATTTTAATTATGATAAAATTGTAATATAACAAAAATAAATTGTTGTGGAGTGTAATAGGATATTTAATAGGTTGTCAATAGCATGATTACAAAAACCCTAATTCATATTAGGCATTATAAATAGGGTTTTCATGGCTGGCTAGGGTTATCTTGCAGCATCTAGAAAAGAACACTTCTTCTACCTTTTTTTCTCTCCTTAATTGTAGAACGACCATCTACACACATAATGACTATATTTTGTGTTCATATCACGTTTATTTGTTTATCAAAATTTAACTCTTTAGGATGTGTTAATGATAATCCGTATATTATTAGATTCAATCCGAACACATTCTTAGAACTAATTGTTGTAAAATTTATCTATTTAAAACTTGTTTTGTTCAATATGAATACAATCCGTTACGTTTAGATTCAATCCGAATACAATCTCATCTGTTTATGTTTAGACATGTGAGAGAAATATATAATTAATAAAATATAATTGGTATAACATCATATTATATGATATTAATATCCAATTATATGTGTTTACACTAAATAATTTTAATAATATTTGGAAAATTAGGACACATTTTTGACATTTCCAACTTCTTCAACTACTTTTTGTGTCTTCTACTGCTTCTTCGTTTCCTTGTCAACATCTACACTAGCTACACTCGTTGCTTCATTTTTAATTTTTTTAATTTTTAGTTTTTAATTCTCTCCATGTCGTCTCCAATCTCTCTCCACCGTCCGATTCTTTGACTTTTTGACCGATCAAGCGATTGGCCATTGCTGCAGCAAGAGCGTCTCCGCAGTCAACAACAACGACTCGATCTCCGCCGCCGTCGACGGCAATTCTGCTTCCGTTCACCAGCCCAAACCTCTGCCGCCGGTGAGGGTACCTCCGGCGCCACAGGCTGATTCGTGCTCGCTCACGCTGAGTCCGTTTCCGAGTCCGCTTCCGGAGAGAGTAGCGCCGTCTCAGTCTCCGGCGAGGACGCCTGGGAAGAAGTTCAGATGGCCGCTCCGCCTCCGTCTCCGGCGAAGCCGATAATGTCGGCGATCATGAACCGTTTCGGTTCCGGCAAGGAGAAGGCGAAGGGGAGTCAGGTCTTGGAGAACAACAAACATGACGGAGGAGACGGCGACGAAGGAGGAGGAGGAAAAGCGGAGATCGAAAAGAGGGTGGTGGTAAGAAAAGCTAGTGTTGGTCTTTTTAAAAATGGAATGAATAGCATGGTGGGGGACCACACAATTTTTAGTCTTAAAAAAGGAAAAGAAGCAAATAAGGCTATTGATATTAGAGATGTTGACAAGAGGATTCGTGATGATAGGGTGATGGGAGGGAATACTATTTCTTTGAATGTTAATGGGGACCGCTTGGGATTTACTCATGATTCAGAACCTAGAAAGGGGTCGGTTTCGAATTTACAACCTTTGATGGGAGAAAGTCTAAATTCGGTTTTCATTGATGGGGACGGATTGAGAGACGGGCTTGTGAATTTAAAGGAAACTTTGACTGATGATGGTTTGAAGAGAGGCACATCAGATGGGGCTGTAGAGGGAGAGCTCAAAGGCCAATCTGAACCTTCTCTGTTTGGAAAGAAGGCTGTGATCATGGATATCATTAAAAGGAAATATTACAGTGGGGAGCTGGATAGAAATTCAACTATGGTGAGGAGTACTAGCGGTCATGACAAAATCCAACATCAAATTCGAGGGGTTAAGAACAAGGTGGGGTGGAGTCTTGAGGAAGAAATTGTGAAGATTTTGAAGAAAGGTATGTGCCTAGGCTTTGATTTCAATGGGAAGAAAAAGGAGCTGCTTGAGATATCAAATGTAGGAAGAATGAGAATGATAATAGGTTTCATGATTTAGTGAGAAATTTGGTCCAAAAACACAAGTCTTCTGGGTCCTAATTTTCAGAGGTTTTGTTTTACTGATGTTGTGGGTTTTTTGGTGATTTGATCTCGTCGCAGCTGCAGTATTTTTTTTTGTTTTTGGTTTTTACGGCTTTTTGTATTTCTTGATAGTACATTAGTGGGTGGGTGTGGTATTGTGTTGGCTTCTTATTGCTTTTATGGGTTTTGTGGATTGTTTTGGTTTTCTTGGTCTCTCAGCCTATGTGCTTGTTGTTCTTCTCAGCCTTCTTGGCCATTTTATGAATAAACTTTTGCCGTTTAAAAAAAAATACTTACTTTGAATGAGTTGATGTTCATGGCTTTGAATATGAGTAGTATTACCTAGTAACCGATTGTTTGTTTGGCAGATGACGACAGCAATATCAATTGAAGATGTTCGTCGGGAGGTGAAAATATTAAAAGCCTTATCCGGGCATAAACATATGATCAAATTTTATGATGCATTTGAGGATGCTAACAACGTCTACATCGTCATGGAGTATGTGCAGTCTTCTTGCTGCTTCTTCGTTTTCAGAATTCCAATTTTCAGTTGCATTTATACTTGTTTTCTGGTTGTTTAAGTATCCGTATCTTTGCTTTTGGTTTGTTAGTTAAGTCTTTTTTTTTTTGGAGTAACTCTATTTTTGTTTTTTTATCAAAGAATATGTGGTGAGTGACGTGATGTTGACACCCCACGTGCCATATCATTTGAAAATGAATTTTGAAAAAAAAAACAATTTGTAACGCCTAACATTACTCATATCATACAAATCCTTCCATTCTGGAAAAAAAAAAATTTTACTCAACAGTCCAACAATACACATATAGAAACGCAAAAGAAACAAACCAAGAATTACAATTGAAACTATTTTGTGCATTAATATGCCATCATTTGAAGAAAACAGTGTCATACAATCCCATTTACAATTTATCTAAATAACACCCAAGACATGCCATGGAATGTCAACAACTTCTGAGAAATCATTATCTAGTTTGATTGAAACTAGACTTTCGTTGTATCTATAAGCTGCAGTAAAAATTGACAATGGAATTCCAAGATCCATTTCTTCATTGTTGTTAAGATCATGTAAGATTCGTCCATATTTAAAAACGGTGTCATCCTTCCAATATCCCAATTGAGTACTTAAGCAAAAGTGAGCAATCCCAGTGAACCGTATGGTCCAACATCCATCTCTCATCATCCAGATAGTAAATTCATCTTCCGATAAATTATATTTAAAAGTTAATAAATAGAGAGAGTCATTAACTACCTCCAACGAACTACAATGGAAACGAGATACTAGTAAATTTATCCCATACTCTCGTAAATTTATCTCTTGGAATATCTCGTTGCTAATATCAAATGAAAGAATAACAATTTCGTCTCTCATTGCTAACCAATAACAAACTCCATTCAAGCACGAGTTTTTACAATAATTATCAACCTGGAAATAATGTCTTAGTTCAGGAACTTGTAAATATCTCCAAGAATCATTATTGAAGGAGTATAATGAAACATAGGCGTCTAAGGAATTATTATTTCCATACTCATGAGAAAATAGTCGCAAGAAAACCAACTTATAACCATCACTCAATGGATCATATCCACATCCATAAATATGCGGATAACCAAATCTACATTTTGGTAGTGCTCTTGTTTCTCTTGTTGCTATATTCCAAAGATATATGCGATTATATTCTCTTTGCCATACAACAAACAAGCCATCGTAAGGACCAACAAGCTTCTTACCATGTATGGGAAATTGAGAATCAAGAACTTGATAGGATAAATCTTTCAATGTTTTATCAACAAACAAAGTATATTCAAATAGATATGTATCGGGATAAAAAAAATCACGGTCGTCAGAATAACGATATTCAAAATTGTGGACAACAAGACGAGTATCTTCATTGTTGTGACTTTTGAGATGTGTAGAAATAAAGCTAGGGCTTGTAATTAGAGCATACCATGTTTTGCAAATGGATTTGAATCGCAATAAAGATTTGACAGATAACTTTAATAAAATTAAAGTCGTGACTTCATTAGGAATATTTTCATCGTTGGTCATTATGCTTCACCTGCAAAAACAACATTTTTAAAGTATTTTATAAATTAATGGAAATATTTTTATCAGAGAAAAACACAACGATATTTAATATAAAATTAATGCAATCACATTGAAAACAATTAGAAAAGTTTAAGAATCATACCTAGAATCGAATGTTCTCGATTCTTAATTCCAATATGTTGATTGCTTTCAGAATAGAACAATAATAGTGAGTGGTTTCTGTAGGGACGATGGGGTCAGTAGGAAAAAGAGAGAAAAAGAAGAAGAAGTGTTCTTTTCTTGATGCTGCAAGATAACCCTGGCCAACCCATGAAAACCCTATTTATAATGCCTAATATGAATTAGGGTTTTTGTAATCAGGCTATTGATAACCTATTAAATTTCTTAATATACCCCACAACAATTTTTTTTTATTATATGATAATTTTAGCATAATTAAAATTATTAAAAGGATAATAAATTGATAAACACACTATTTCTTTTTAAATCCTTTTACGTTCATAAACCCGTGAACATTTATTATGAAATAAATCCTCAGATTCTACGTACTAATAATTACCTATTGGAATTTACTACATAATATTTAAATTAGCTACTGTACTTAATTGTAAACCTTTTCACTTTGTAATTGTCACTTCAAAATCACTCTCGCAAAGAAAGAGACAGGAATATTTGGAAGATGGGAAGAAAAAAATTGACAATCAAGAGACTTGAGAACATGAGTGATAGACAAGTTAAATACTCAAAAAGAAAAAAAGTGCATACTCAAAAAAGCCAAACAGCTGTTTGTGCTATGCCGATGTCGATTTGGCCATTGTCATGTTTTCTCCATTTGGGAGGCCTTCTGTCTGTGTTGGCTAGAACAAATAACTCATCGTTCACTTATTTTAATTTTTGCATCTCTTTCTTCTTCACATACCAGGATTATCTTATATTTATGTAGTATTTTGTCGGATCTACCTTTTATGGATTGTATAAAATAATGTTGCTTGGTATAAATCGCGTGTCACATGTTCATTATTTTTACATAAATACTCATTATTTTGTATCATCAATAATAATTCTTAATAAAAAGCTCTTTTAATTAAAAATGCTCTTTTCAAAAAAAAAAATCTGTCGTTTGGTTGTCAATATAGCTTTCGAATTATTAAAAAAGTTGTTTTTTGTTTACTAAGAGAAGCCCAAATAAAGCTTTTCCAAATAGATCGTTTGGAGCTTTTTTAATAACACTAAAACCAATATAACCTTATAATTTAATATTTGATGAAAAAGTTAAGATGTGGTATCATTGAATTATTTTACACTGTGTAGAAGTAAATAAATTCATTAATTCATTAATATAAATGAATAGGTTTATGTCTGCATAACAAAATCTAATTATCTATAAACAAATCTAATTAATGAAAAAAAGATAATCACACAAAATAAATTAAATCTAGAAATTTTATTTACTTACCTTTCAATCTTTGATGTTGTTTAGGGATTTAGATCCTCTGCTGATCTGATTTTTTAAAAGTATGTGATTGGTTGTTGATAAAGTGGCTTTGAAAAGCAATTACATCTTAACCACCTATTCAGTACAATGTTTATGTGTCATGAGATTATGTGAGGTCAGAAAAGGATCAGATCAGTAAAAGATCCAAATTCGTTATTTAGAGATGCAATGAGATGGTCTTGCATGGCTTGAACCCTATTTCGGTCATTAATGGTACATGGATTCTTCCATTCACTGACAAATGACAATAAAGTTGAATAATTAATTAATGACGATTATAAAATATTAAAGTATGAATTATATATAATAATTGAGTGGCAATAAAAAAAAGTTGGTGATTGTTTAGAAATGAAACAAACTTGAGAATCTTGGTTTTTTGTGCAATGTTTTCTTTCGGGTCTTTCACTTGATTTTGTAGCAACTAGCAACTACACAATTAATGATGACAGTGTGAATTATCTAATAAAATATAATTTACTTTAATGAAAAAAAATGACTCAGAAGCCTCCCATAATATCCAAGAGAGTGACTTACATTGAGCAAAACACTTGTGCATCAAATAAAGTAGAAATTGTTATTAAAAAAAATCTAATAGGTCGTTGTTAATTACCATATTATGTTTTTTTTTTTAATAAACAACCGGATACAAAGAGCAAGAAAACTACAGAAAATGAAAAATCCTACACAGACAGGTATTCTGCCATAATTGCTCCTCCTTAAAGGATAGACCCAAGGCTGCAAGGTTATAGGCCACGAGAAATATGCTGAGATTTGAAAACCTCAACCTCCTGAAATAGGACCGTAAAATCCATCACCACCCATGACCCAACTGGCCAACTTCTGGATAAACCTGAAAACTGTTTGTTACCTGAAAATTAAACACAAAAGCCACATTGGAAGCATCAACTTCTGGCACAATACCCTTAAGTCCCAACCTTTTAGCAAGCAGCATCCGTTCCCTCTACCGTACCATTCATTACAACCAAATCAGTATTCAGCTTAAGGGAACCTTCAGGACAGAGGAAGTTTTCGAAACTTTCGTACCTTTGGTTTTGAAAGCCTTTTGTGTATTCTAGAATACCACCCGTAAATACACCACCAGGATCTCTCTCATTACTCCCGTGTGCCACAAAATCATACACACAAAAGCAAAATCCTCTAAAATTCCTTTCAAAATCTCATAGCAAGACAGACCCTGAAACCTTCCTCCCTGGCTTTCTCACACCACCAAAATGCATGCACAACCCACACCTGATACAGCCAACATCCTTCACCACCTGCCGTTTAGCCAAATTCACTGAGGAGGGGATTGCATTCAAACAAACTCTCCACCTTTGATGTGATATTCATATTCCACCATTTCTGATCGATATTGGCCATAGATCGAGCCTGCCTCTTGCACTTATACCAAGCAACATCCATAAATTTGTATTTATTTGTAAGTGTCAATTTTATACAATGAACATGTGACACGCATTGTATTTATGGATTGTATAAAATAATGTTGCTTGGTATAAAATGCGTGTGCCAACTGGGCGTGGCTCAGTTGGTAGATAGACGAGCTTGGGGCTTGGACAAATGACTCTCAGGTCAGCGGCTCGAATCCTACCAATGGCTAAAGTTTTAAAAAAAATATCTGATCCCTAATTAATAGATATTGTCAAAAAATAAAGAAAGTATAAAATGCATGTCACATATTCATTATTTTGACATAAATGCTCATAATTTTTCATTGTCTAGAAATATTTTTGAATCATCAATAATAATTCTTAATAAATTTAAGTATTTAAACACGCGTAACTTATTGATTTGTCGTTCCTACTTTTACTTTCACCAAGAGAGAGGATCTGTCTTAATTAGTTTAACTTAAAGTGCAATTATTTTATCTATTGATCAAGGGATCTCCAAAGTGTGTGGAAAGGCTATCAAGAATGTCTGTTGAAGACCAGGAAGAAATGTAACATCTCAAACATCTTTATATGATTTCCACTCGAAAAAAAGAAAATTCAATACTTGTTGATTAATGAATTAATTTTGCATTTTGTGTTTGTGACCATATCGACGTGGGTATGCATTGAAGGTAAACAATCCAAATCTTTTTTCTTCCTTTTTATTATAGATATCCATATTCAATTTTAAAGTTTCATAATTTTTGTTAAGTTGTATTTGTTGTATGTGCATATTAACACTTGTTTAATTTGAAGATGAGGTAGGTTTGAAATTTCCTAAGCTAACTCGGATGCATGTGCACATAGTGTAATTTATGCATGAGTGGTTTAGTTGAAAGTAAATGCTCAAAAAAAAATTATATATGAACGTGGATACTTTTTCTAATTGTCGTCTGCTCTAGTCATCCATTAAAAGAATGTCCATAATCTGTATATCAATATATGTATCGGTGATATTTTATGAACACCAATGAGAAATTTGGCTAATTGGCATCTTGATTGTGATCGAGTGGTATGTTAGTTTTGAAGTTTGAAACTGTATTTGTTTTTTTGTTACAATCTTTCCATGATGCTCATATAGTCGTGTTGGTTTCGTATAATGTTCCTACGAGTTTTAATAGATGAAACACGATTATCCGTGTTGGTTGCCAATAATTACCTATTGGAATTTACTATAAATATAATAATTAACATCTTTATGTTGTAATATTTGAACGAATTAGATAAAAAACTATTGAGAAAACTTGATTAAAAAAACAGAAGAAGCCGCAGCCATATATATAAGAGATATGAATATGTCGTTGTTATTATTATTATTTTTTTGAAAAGTGCTGTAATTATTTTTAGTTCATAAATTGTATTGTATTAAGTATATATAAAGATGAATTTATTGTAAATCACTAGGCTAGAATAATATAAATTATTAATTATGTAAACCAATATTAAGATTAAAAAAAGAGTAAATCAATATGATTTATGTAAACTAAAAACAAAAGTCAATAATTATGAAGAAGACGGTTTTTTTTAAGTAGGATATTTTAGTAAATAAATCATGAATTCCTTTTCCATCATGAACTTAATTCCTAAATTATGAGTGGGATCCACGGAATTGAACTGCCTAAAAATTTAGTAAATAGTGGAATTCATAAATCAGGAATTTAATTCCTTCTCTACGTAGGATTCCTGATTAGTAAACACGTCAATTATGTAGTAAATTCCAGTAGGTAACTCGTGCTTGAATGGAGTTTGTTATTGGTTAGCAATGAGAGACGAAATCGTTATTCTTTCATTTGATATCAGTAGCGAGATATTCCAAGAGATAAATTTACAAGAATACGGGATAAATTTATATAGTTTAGATCTTAGTTCGTTGGAGGTAGTTAATGACTCTCTCTATCTATTAACTTTTAAATCTAATTTATCAGACAATGAATTTAGTATCTGGATGATGAGAGATGGATGTTGGAACATAAGATTCACTAGGACTGGTCACTTTTACTTACAAGACCGGGTGGGATATTGGAAGAATGACACTGTTTTTAAAGATGGACCAATCTTACTTGAGCTTAACAGCAATGAAGAAATGGATCTTGGAACTCCATGGTCAATTGCTAATGCAGTTTATAGATACAACGAAAGTCTAGTTTCAATCAAACTAGAAAATGATTTCTCAGAAGTCTTTGACATTCCATGGCATGTCTTGGGTGTTATTTATGTTAGGTTTTGGCTCGTATTCTCAAGTAAACCCAATGTGAACCAAACGAGACTCAACTGATGTTGGAACTTCCTGGAGACGTGGGATGCGTTTGGAAGTTAGAGTTGGTGTTTGAGGGAGCTTGAAGACCAAAGAAGAACTGAAGAAACGGATTCTGAAAGAAACCGCGGCGTGGACCGCTATGCGGACAAGCGCATGGATCGCGGCACAAGGAGCGGTCAATTCCAGTATGTATAGCGCGGTGTAGAGCGCGGCGGAGGCAAAGGCACCAACCGTGGTATTTTGAGTGGTGGACTTCAATGGCTTTTCTGCGGTGTAGGGAGCGGGGTGCACACCGCGACCTAGACCGCGGTAATAGCGGATTTTGCCCAAATCAGGAATGTTGCGCGAAAATAGGAAAAGTTTTCTTCTGGAAATTTCTTGTGCTTATTGGAAAAGGAAAAAGAGTTTGTCTTCATGAAGAATAGGAAAGTCTTATGCTTGAAGGAAAAAGATTTCTACTTACAAGAAGACTTGTCATAAATAGGAAATAGTATTTATGTGGAACAAGTAATTCTTGTATGTTTAGGAGTAGGTTTCCTTTTATCTTAAACTCCCTATAGCTAGTATAAATAGACCTTATAATTAGGTTATTTTAATGGAGTCAAAAGAAACACCATGTAACATCAGAGAGTGGAGAGATCCGGGAGAGAGACCCAAGGGAATATCCCGGGAGGGATCTAAGGGAATATCAGTGGATCAAGTTAGAGATCCGTGGGTGATATTCAGAGGAGACCTAGGGGATATTGGGGGGTTCTTGGTGAGGATCTTATGAGCGTTGTCAGAATGGTTTGGGGTTAAGGTGTGAGAGAGAATCCTGAAGTATATGGTTGTAACAATTTATCATATAGTGGAACTTTCTCTGTCGTCCTGACGGCCCGTGGTTTTTTACCCGATTTGGGTTTTCCACGTATATCTTGTGTTGTGATTGGTTTATTTTCTCTCATCTTATTTTTCTGCTATTAACGTTAATTGCTATGAGTTATGGGCGTATATTAGGCATGACGCTTTCGCGATCATTGGTTCAAATCCCTAACAATTTAGACATATTTGAAATTCAATTGTATGGTAATGTTTTCGTCAAATGATGGCATATTAAGGCACAAAGTAGTTTCAATTGTAATTCTTTGGTTTGTTTCTTTTTCGTTGAATAAATTTTTTTTTTCAGAATGGAAGGATTTGTTTGATGTATATATATTTCAATTGTAAGAATTTGTTTCTTTTAGTTTCGATGTATTTGAGGATTTGTAGCATTATTATATAAGAAAATAAAATTTGCATGATTCTTATTAGTGGCTTTGATTTAGATACAAGATATTAGGGTGGTTCTGTACTGAATGTAAATTATATGAGTCCACATTTTCGTAAGATACAGAGCCTCTAAAATTTATATTGAAATCCACAAGAAAATTTGCAAAATTTAGGATAAAGCTAAGCAAAATTTACATTTGTTTTCTCTAAGCCTCATACAATATTCAAAAAGAAGTCAAAAGCAAAATTTTTATTAATTAACAAAATTTCATGCATCAATGATGAAGACACAGCTCCATCTCACGATGAGGCATACCAAAGTGCCAGTGACGAAGTGGACTCGACTTTTCTACAACTTTCCACAATGACAATAACAATAACGGATTTGAGTTGGATTTGGATTTAGAGAGGCCTGATGGTAGGGGTGAAACCAGAATTTTTTTTTTAAGATGGGTTATTATGAAAAAATATATATTGACGAAAGTATGTCTCGGCTTTAAGAGAGATATTTCATTAATTAAAAAAATGTATGCAAGTTGGAATTGACAAATTAATAATAATTTTTTAAAACAACTATAAGTGGTCGTTTGTTTTTTTCACTTAAAACTTAATGGGTCTAAATTGAACTCATTAAGTTGTTTTGTTTGTTTTTTTAAGTGGTCAAACAACTTAAAAATATCAAAAAAACAACTTAAAATAAAAAGTAAGAAATCATGACTTTTAACTTAATTCCAAATCACTGGATTACAATTAAAATATTCTCTTCCAAGTCTATCATTTAAAAAAAGATATATTTCCAAATTTATCTTTTTTTTATTTGGTTTCCGGTGCATATGATCCAGGAAACCAAAAAAACAAAATGGTTTCATAAATTATATTCACCGGAAACGTGGACAACATAAAAATTGAAGTTGAACTTGAACTTGAACTTGAACTTGAACTTTTTTTTGACAATAAATTTAACGTAAACTTTGTTTGCAGAACATGCAAAATTATATTCTTTGATTAATTTTTTTATTTTGTTAAATTGAACTTTGTTTGCAAAAAAAATAATAATAACATACAAAATGTTATAAAGAATGGTGCATGTTAAATTACTTCTTTTAATTTGTATAGGTATAAATGTAAAATTTCATATTTTCAGACAATTTTATTTTTAAAAAACAAACATGTTGACAGTACATTCAGATGTGAGGAAAAAAAAACACATGTCATTCAGGTTCAGATTTCAGTCTCTATTCAGTCTTCAGAAAAATTCAGGACTGTTCAGTCTTTAGACAAAAAAACAAACGACCCCTAAGTCAACTATTTATTTTAAAATATAAAATTAATAGATGAATAGTTTTTTTTAAGAGTAATTGAGTTTAAATTAAACATGAAAATACTTACATACATAAAAGAGGAAAAAAAATTGATCATATAGTGTATTTTATCCTTACTAAAAAATAATCTTAACTTATGGATACTAACTAGAATTTTAATTCTTTAATGGATATAATATATATATATATATATATACACACACACACAGTAGAACTCCTCTAAATTAATATTTTTGGGACCCACCCTTAAGTATGTTATGTATTTTTCTGATCCCGAAAAATACATAGGGCAAATTTAGAGAAGTATTTCAGATTCGAAATACACAAGAAGAAGCATATGAGAGAAATAGAGGAGATAACAAGGGAGATAATTTTGTTTCAATATAGTCGTTGCTTTATTCTGCTTGCCTCTGGCTATTTATAGGTCAGTTACAAGTTGTACACTTACACATCAATTAACCAACTAACAACAAAATGCAAGTTATTCTTAAGCCACTACTTTCACATCCACTAACATGATGAAGATGTTCCTACGAAATCTAAGGTACAGTTATTGAAGCACTAAACATTAACAATAAATAAATATACATATCTAAGTATTAATTTAGAGAGGTTATTAATTTGAAGAGTTTTGCCTTATAGAGTGTTATTTTGTTTTAGAAAACGTGTAAACGTCGGTTTTCTTGTTTAGGAAATGTTCTTTTTTAAGATTCCTTGTTTAGTCGGTTTTCTTCTTTAAAAAAAGTTCATTTTTCTCATCAAAATTCCTTGTTTAGGAAAAATTTGTTAAGGAAATTTCCAATTCTTTTTGGGAATGTGATTATTTAGAGACCGATGATACTCACCCTATAAATAGTGAGGTTTATTCTTTGGTTGTATATAACAAAAGAGATCTCAAGATTTATCTAAAAGTTTTATTCCTAGCCGCTCCTAAAAATTATCTCTTTTCTATCTTCTTTGTTAAAACAAGCGAACAATTCAAAAAATAAAGGATGAAGTCAAAAATATCAAACAAGGTGTCATTGTGCAAACTAGCATCTTGATGTACTTTTATAGTTCTTGATTATTATGTAATATATTTTGTTCTTTTATGGAATTATTAATTTTTGCGACAATCGGGATCGAAATTTTACACTATGTTTCAAAAAGAAATTATTAACTATTACGATAAAGGGGTTCATTAATTTTTTTACACTGGCCAAAGTCGGGACCGAGATTTTTTATTAATTTAGAGAAGATATTAATTTATAAGAGATTAATTTACAGGGGTTCTACTATATATATATATATAATATTTGAAAGTATTAATATATATATTATTATTTTTTTCAAATGCTTGGGTGGAACTAGAGGTGTCCACGGTTCCGGTTCGGTCCGGTTTCGGTTTGAAACCGGCGGTTTCGGTTCCGTGGAAACCTCAAACCATAACCGTAACCGGAAATTTTCGGTTTGAGTCGGTTTTGTAACCGGCGGTTTCGGTTCCGTCCGGTTTTTTTTAAAAATAAAAAATGCCAAGTGGCAGTATCTAATTGGTTGGTTTTTTTTTTTTAATAAAACCGGCGGTTTAACCGCCGGTTTTTGGAGAGGTATAACCGTAACCGAACCGTTGGAAACCGGTTTCCAACCGGTTTTGTAACCGCCGGTTTCGGTTTCGGTTTCGGTTTTTTGAGTCTGGTTTCGGTTTTTAACCGTCGGTTTAACCAAACCGTGGACACATCTAGGTGGAACCTACCCAAGCATGGCTGTTTCCGCCCTTACGTGATGGAGAAAAGCAAAAACGAAGAAACAATGTGTAACAAAAAAAATAATTTTTTTTTATTATTATTATAAAAATTAGGGGCTTTACACAAAAAATAATAATAAACACGTTTTCTTGAGATGCGTTTGGTACGGGGACGGAACAGGACATGAATTGTATTCGGAATGTTTGGGATAGAAGGATAGAAGGATGGAACCGGATAAGAGGTTCAAATGACCAGAATGCCCTTATTGTTATTTCTAATGTTTGTTACTACATAATAATGACAAATGAGACAAGACAAGTCAGTATTTATTTGATTTTATCAAATAAATATATTTATATATCATATTTAAAAAAAATAGTAATATTGTAATTGAAAAATATTCATAATTAATCATTGTAAAAGATTATTTTTGACAATTTCCTCATTTTATTTTATTTTTTGTAAAAAAAAAAATTCATTTTACCCAAACCGGAAATTCAAAGTAGAATGAATGGTTTTTTTTTTTTGAAAAGGTATCAACTTATCATTAACTAATTTCATTTTCTCACTTACTAACTTCATATTTTATCATTTAAAAAAACTTCATATTTTAAAATTTAAATGTTTTTTTAATAAAATTGGACGGGCCGAAGGGAAAAAGCATTACAAGTAATCATATGCTGAAAAAACCCCAAACAATATATATATATATATATATATATATATATATATATATATAAAAGATAAAAGAAAAGTTAAGAATGACAAAAAGCGACTAAGCATAAAGAATCTGGGGAAAAACAAACCTATACTAAAAGAAGCAAGCAGGCCACACAAAAAAGAAAAAGAAATCATTAAGAAAAAACGAATTTAAAAAAACATCCATATAAAGAATTAAATATAAAAATAAAAAAATTATTTTAAAAAAATAATATAAAGAATGAAAAGTAAAAATAACATTAATATAAAGAATAATAAAATAATATAATAATATAATTGTAAAAAAACTAAAACAATATTCAAAAAAGTTTTTTATTTTGAAATATTGAATTGTTTTTTTTAAATACTGATTTTTTTTGTTTCTTTTTCATTTATTATCTCCACCATCCATAACAGTGGTGATCCCTATTTTTGTTTTTTATTTTCAATTATGTTTTTTAAATACTTTTATTATTTTTTATTTTTTAAATTCTGATTTTTTTTCTTTAAAAACAATTATTAGTATTATTAGGTGACATAACTCATGTGATCAAGGGTAATAAGATCTTTTAATTGTTTTTTTAACGGTAAAAGTACTAGACTAACGGAATTCCTAACGACAGGGGCAAAATGTCTAATATTTTGGTTTTCAATAGGGGAAAATGGTCATTACTGAAGAATGTTGAGTAGTTTTGAAATTTATTGTAGAGAGAGAAAGAGAGGAGTTCCTGCCTTCAGTGTTTCAAGTGTGGAGATGGAAGTACAGAGACAATTAAAAATTGATTATTTAAGGGCAATTTTGGTAGTTCATCAAAATAGGTGCCTTTTAAACATAAGTTATTAAACCGGTGACGTTGGTGCAACAGCGAGACAAAAAGGTGACATTTCTCACCATTTCCCCTTGAATAATATAACATTTTTCTATTAGTTGGTTTACACTTACATTTCATATTATTTGATTACAATAATTTTAAAATTACAGTTTTAATAAAAGTATTTGTAAAAAAGTTAAATGAATAGATAGCAAGTACTCCACACTATTTTTTTAAAAAGTAAAATGAATTCATTCATCCAACCGACAAGGGAAAAGAGTTTACTAACCACCGGCTAGGAAAAGAATTACACCAGTACACAGTATTATCAACATTAACAGCATAACTGGCACATTGTGAGCCTCAGCATTACAGTATTTAGGAACATATGAAACAGATAAATCTTTGTATCTCTACCGCAACAAACAAATATCCTGAATCACGTTATTAACATCATTCCGCGTGAAAGCTTTACCATTACACACATATTAACTATGCCCAAAGCATCAGTTTCTACCTCCCAAAGCAGCCAAACCTTCTAAATTGCCCAAGAAAAGGTTTAGAAAAAAATATTAGCTTCTGCTACTTCCACAGAACCCACCCCCTTCAAAAGCACAGTAGTAGCACCCACCAAATTCCTGATCACCGAACCTGTACCATACGTCCATAACTGCCATTGCCCAACCTCATAGCCGCATAAACATTAATCTTGAAACCACCCATCCGTGGAGCAACCCAGACCTGGCTCTCCTTAATATCCCTAACACCACTGCTGTTCTCAGAAACCCCCTGAAACACAGAAATATAATTCTCAGCCCAGTCCCAACAGTCATTATTAACTACCTTACCTCTAAAAAGAGATTGATTCCTATTATCCAAATAAACCAATCAGCCATGATAAAACACATCACCATTGACCATCTCCACCCCCTGCACAGATAAAACTACACGGATGGGTGCTTTCAAGATTAATGTTGCATCCCATAGAAGACTACATGGCTCCTAGGTGCTCAATCTACATGCTCATTCTACTTGTTGCATCTGCATTCAGATTTCAAGCTACATGCTCATTCTACTTGTTTGAGATTAGTGCCGAGACCTCAAATGGTAAAAAAAATAAACAACACATGTATTTAGTTTAAAAACCAAATTAGATTCATCTTGTTCTTTAGAAAGGGGTGACATGTGAATTTCCAGTGGAATTGAGGAAATTAGAAATCAAAATCGTATAACTATTAATCCAGAATCCAAGTAAGCCAGCGTTTACAAGGAAGTCAATATGTAGATATATATCTGCTTGAAACAGAAATCTAGAAAATGGCCCAATTTAAACAAAAGTATTTTAAATTAAAGTACAATGAAATAGCAATGAACTCATATATATTAAGGAGCAATTCAAGCTAAAAGTAAACAGCAAATCAATGCAAATAGCACATTATACAAAACACTGAGTTTCTATGTAACCAAAAACATAACAAGGTGCAGCAATATGACCTAGAAGCATTAAACATCAACTTAACATTACAATTTAAATCTATTGATGAGAAAATGAATTGCAAGCAACTTATGACTCACTTAAAACCAAACCAAGCAGTGTGGCTTCTGCTTCATTAATCGGTGTGTGATCCACCAAGAAACCCTGTTTCGGGTCCTTCGGTTTAGCGAAGGACAGAAACTCAGGACTACCCCGAGCAATGTTATTCTCGGAAGCATACAAGTACACGGCTGAAGAAAAATAACAAAAAAATAAAGAGGTGGATAATGCACCCTTTCACCCTTCTTGACATGCATACTTTCTAATTTTTTGATGTTCTACCTGCGATAGGATCTAGATTACCTCTTAAGTTCACAAGATCATTTCTTTTAAATCCCTCTAACAGATCCTTCAAGAATGAAGCCTAGCTACCAATCCAAATTCCATACAAATATTACTTACTAACTAATTACCGGATTAATTAAAGTCTGATGATTTCCATGTATCTTTTAGGGGGATTTTCATGGCAACTAGATTGGAATTTCTACAAATGTATGCGGACAATTACCATGACTGATGTGTTCTATCAATGAGAGAAAATCTCTCAAACAAGGGAATATTGTGGCATATATAATCATGTCTATTGGTACCAATGGGGATCCCAAAACAAGCAATGAATAAGGATTAAAGGTCAAGCCATGTAAGGCTTGGATTACCAACACAATTTAAAGGTCGAAAAAAAAAACAATATATAGCAACTTTCACCATTCGTGATCTCAAGAGTACAGTTATGTGTAATTTACTAGCCTAACAGCTTAGTCATATTTTCCTACATCAAACACAAATATTGGGATCATGATTCACATAAATTCATCCATTCAGACAACATGAATTTTCATACTTGTGTACAAATGAAAACCCAATGATCAGTATAAAAAAAAAAACCTAATGATCAAAAATCAAACTTATTTTGTTCTCAAACCCAATTCCACTTACAACTTTTACTATTGATAGTTGTTAAATTAAACATTCCCAAGCATAAAAATCGTTAGAAAAAGAAATAAGGGAAAAAAAAAACGAAATTCAATCTACAAATAACTTACAGAAGTAGAACATAAGCTTGAACCGCAGTAAAGAAATTATAGCTTCGAAACTGTTCAGGAAAACTTACTGAAACACAGTATAAAGGGTGGATTTGATGAAACATTTGTTATCAAGAAAGAGAGAAAGAGATTAGGGTTCATCAATGCATTTGGGGGAGAGCGATATAAAACATGGTGAGGACTGAGGACTGAGGATACAAGTGCCATTTTCATTTTGTTGTTTATTAAAGGAGGGTAAATTTGACAATATAAAAAATTCATTAAATTCATTGTCTACCAGCACCAGCATTGTCTTCATGTTGCATTACTCATTACTCATTTACTCACCGGTTTAGTTTGTCTGTTACAGATCCAAATATAATGTCATGGAATTTGAACAAATATATTAAACTAAAGACAACAAAACAGGTAGAGAGTCTTGGGTGCATCCGATGCAACGTCGCAGCATCAGGGTGGGAGATGCATGGTGCATCATGCTGCACCAAAACAAGAGCTTAAAGGGGTACGTAACTTACATAAACTTTTGGTATATATATATATTTGCGCTATCTTGTACCAATCCTCTCTTCTTCTTTTTTCCCACGTGCTTCTCTAGTTTTGGGCATCCACTAATATGAAATTCTCGCTGGAATACATTGATATGGGACTTCATAGGTTTTTTAATTTTAGTGTTCTTGAAATTATCTTCCATATTGAAAATTAAAATATATAGTTTGACTGATATAAACATTTACTTTATATTTTGGTGTCCAAATATTTTTATACTTGATGAAGTAACCAATTTCAGTAGGAAAATTCAAAATTAGCGGATTACCCATAATCTTCCCTCTCATTCATCTTAATCATCACAATCACCATAACGATATCAAAACATTAAATTGTATATAGGGCTGTTTTATTGAGTGAATTTAAATGACACATTCATCTTTACTGATGAATCATCTAATTAAGAATAAAATAATAAGATAATTATTAAAATGATAAGACACCAATTAAAAGTCTAACAATATAGCAACTTTATTTATTGTCAACCTACAGCCACATTGAAATCCAAATAGTAGTTATATAAATATATAGAATTGTAGTGGGTAGCGAAGGAATTTAATATCTTTCATAGGATCACATAACCCATGATAATTTTGAGGTACATGGCATGGAAGGTAAGCTCTCGCGGTTTTATCAACACATAACCACCTCACTTGGAACATTATTTTCTCTCTGATTGCATAGAAGTACTGCAGGATCGCCAACGCCTTTTGTTTGCTTTGTTATTGCTGCCATGTATTTCTCAAGTGGGTATCCTTTACTATTGCTCGGCTTTATGCCTCCTTGAGATAATGCAGTAAACAAGTTTATAGAATTCATTTGATATATGGGACGGACGAAATAAATTTTTAGACTTAATTCATCTTGTTGAGTTCCATGTTTATTCCACTGATGCAGCCAAAAACCGAAGTTAGAATCTGCAGAATAAAGACTTGGCCAATGTTTATCCAAACTTATCCCAAAACCTTCTTCACTTGTAACCTGCAAAATCATTAGATAGACATGGAAATTATTATTTTTGAACATCAAAGATTTTATTAGGCAATAGCCAAGAGACCAAAGCAGCACAAGAAAAGGCAGCTGAAACCACAAGAACCAGCCTGAGCAGCGCAGGAAAACAAAACCAAAACTAACAAGCAAAACAGAGCAGCAAAGCAAACAACAAAGAAAGAGAGCCTAAGAAAACAGAGCCCCCCACAACACCAAACAACAGCCAGGACCAGAAACCAAAAGAATCAGCTGACACCCCAGACCAGAGCATTTCTCCCATCACTACTCGCCAGCCTAGCCAAATTATCAGCATAGACATGAAAATTTTAAAACAACAAAAAATTCAATTTTCCTAAATAAACACATTCCTTATATAACTTATATTTAGTCCAACACTAAGTGTATATATCTTTGGTAGGGACATGTATTAAAAGAGTAGGAATAATTAAGTACCATTGCTTTGATATCTTTTATCTCTTTTTGGTTACTGATGGGTTGATTTGTCAAAATATTTCCATGAGAGTCCACCGGCCAGGGCCCGTGTATGATGAACATGTCAGATTTTGGCATTTTAGAATCTAAACAGTCATAATGTAAACAGTAGCCAGGTGGCCAAGTCAAGACTAGCCAATTAGCAGACTGTGGCACCGGTGGTGGTGATGGTGGTGGTGGTGGTGGTTGTGGTGCAGGTGGACTTTGTGTTATTATATGTTTTTTATCCTTCCACGTTCCAGCACAGACCTACAAAACCAAATAAGTATATTTGGTGACTATGCTTTAATTTAGGAAAAAAATACAATATGTATTGATTAATGTTAAAAATAAAATATAATTAGTTCAAAATTAAATATATTCTCTCACTTTTTTGATGTCACTTATTTCAAAAATTAAATATTAGATGTAACTTAAAAAAATAAAATGTATTATAAACAAATATAAAATTTAGAAAAATGATATCAAATCAAGAAACAACATACAATATTGTTGTAGGTGAACAATCACTTTTCATTTAATGATTAATCAATTCGATATAAAATTATAAGAGAATGTTTTTTTTTTACTTTACGTTCACAATATTAATTATACATCATAAATCAAACTATTGCAAGAATTAAGTACACAACAATCAAATTATGAGAATTAAATATATAATGCAATTATTCTTTAGTGAGTTTAGATTATTTTGTGTTACAAAAATAAATGATTAAAAATGACTTTAAACCAAAATTAGGTTTTCATATAAATATATTTGCTTTAAAAGGAAAAGTTTGAAAAAAAATAAAATAAAAAATTGATTGCTAACAGAAGAAGGTGGCAAAAGAAGTTATAAATCGTAAATTTTGGCTAGGGTGTAGGCATCATTGCAAACAATCATATTACAAAAAGTAATAATTAATAAGAAATGAGAACAGATGGGGAAACAATAATTAAATACA
This sequence comes from Dipteronia sinensis, assembly GCA_033220585.1. Lineage (NCBI taxonomy): Eukaryota > Viridiplantae > Streptophyta > Magnoliopsida > Sapindales > Sapindaceae > Dipteronia > Dipteronia sinensis. The sequence continues at coordinate 1,094,045 of CM065636.1, forward strand.
AAAAGTAAACAAATTAAGAACAAACGAAAAAGAAAGAAATACAAAAAGTAATTTTTATTTTATTTAAACAGCTCCACCCTTGCTCTCATTAATTATTGAAACAGTAATTACTATAAATATATACATATATATATATATATATATGATCCACGTATCTTCTTCAATAAGTCGTTAGACAAATCGGTAATAAAGGGCAAAAAAACCATTAATAACTCCAGGCTTTATTGCTTAATTTAAAAAAGAAAAAAATTTCCAGGCTTTATAAAAATTATTGAAAATAAGTAATCTTTAAAATGGAATAATTTCTTCTTTGACTAAAAACTGTGTTGCAGATATCTCTGACAACTTTTGTTAGTTCTGGAATACAGGTTAATTGCATGGCATGCATTGATATGTCATAATAAGTAACACAATGTTTTTTTCATGATCTAGCTAACACAATGTTTATCCATATAAGTTTCTCTAAATAAACCCAGATTGATGTAAAAGAAATTAAATGCAACATATCATAATAAATATTAACAATTAAAAGGTATGTTCTAAACAAATATAAATTTTAGAAAAATAACTTCAAAGCAAGAAACAACATACAAAACACTTGTAAATGAACACACACTTTTCGGTTGATATAATCATCATTAATAATCATTTCTTAAACTATAAGAGTATATTTTTTCTTTATGTTCACATTATTATTTATACATTATGAATCAAACTATTGTGAGAATTAAGTAAATAACAATCAAATTATGAAAATTAAGTATATAATTCAATTATAATTATTTACCGAATTTAGATTATTTGTTGCTAAAAAAATAAATTATTAAATTGACTTTAAACCAAAATAAGGTTTTTATATAAAAATATATATGGATATATATTGGTTGAGGTATTCTTTGAATAGGTTTGATCAGTCGGATTCAATTCAATTCGGTTTAAATAGGCTTTGGGTGGGTTTTTAAATTCACTGTCAACGTGAGTGAAACTTACCAATTAGCCACATAAATTCTAATAATTCATCTAATTCTAACAATTCTTCTTTGGTGATTTCAACACTTATCTAACTTAGAAAACTTTTCAGACTAAGTAGCATACCCATGTGACACTAAAACAACTTGGATAATAAATTATCGAGCGTGGGATCTATTTATTATTTTATTTTTTTATACTGGATCATAGTTTATAACTTGTGACAATCAGTTTACTATGATTTCGTATGAAAAAAAAAAATGTGATATCTGGGATCTGAAACAACACATGTTAAAAAATATGATCAAAAATCATAAATAGCTTAGAATTAATTGAATTTTCAAAAGTATCAATTCTCACTGTTTTTTTATGTAAGATAAATGTTTTATTGGACAAATATGCCCTTAGTGCTCGTATGATGTATATAAAGTATTAACTTTTTAAAAGTTTTAATCAGTGGAGTGTTTATTGTTTGGATCTTTGATTTTCATTTTGTAAAAATCACATGAATAATAATATCTCACTGCTTTTATGTCACTTATTTTAAAATTTAAATATTAGATTTAACTTAGAAAAATAAAATATATATTATAAACAAATATAAAATTTGTAAAAATAACATCAAATCAAGAAACAACATACAATATTGCAGATAAATAAAAACTTTTCATTTGATGATTAATCATTTCTAAAACTATAAGAGAATATTTTCTTTACGTTCACAATATTAATTATACATTATAAATCAAACTATCGTAAGAATTAAGTACACAACAATCAAATTATGCGAATGAAATATATAATGCAATTATTCTTGACTGAATTTAGATTATTTTGTGTTACAAAAATAAATTATTAAAAATGACTTTAAACCAAAATAAGGTTTTCATATATAAATATATATTTTGCTTTAAAAGGAAAAGTTTGAAAGAAAAAGAAAATAAAAAATTGATTGCCAACAGAAGATGACAAATGAAATTATAACTTATAAATTTTGGTTTGGGTGATCTATATATAGGCATCATTGCAAACAATCATATTACAAAAATTAATAACCGGTAAGAAAAGAGAACCGACAGGAAACAGTAAATAAGTAAACAAAAAATTACAAAAACTAATTTAATATTAAAAAACTATTTTATATATTCTCCCAAAAAGCTCTTCTTGAGGTTTTTAAAAAGAGATAAATAGGATCTCAACTACCTTCTATGAAATTTATATATTTTACTGTATGTTATTATATTACAAATACTTTGTTAATGTTCATTTTGTACTTTTTAACAACAAAAGCTATTTGTGAGATATTTTGTCTAACGATCTATTAACTCTTGTTTTTTTTGAAATACAACTATTGCTGGAACCTTATGAGATTAATTTGACTCTACAAGCACGACTTGGAATACTATTCCCACTATTAGTGGGAGGTTACATATGTACTACAACTCTCACAACCGGAAAGAAGGTTATTCCCATAAACCAGTAGAAAACTCCTCACGCATGCTCATAAATACGTATGTTAGGACCCGAACCCTTGACCACTAGGTGTGGATGCACTTTTTTAAGTGAATACCAACAACATACGGTTTGTTTGTTAAAAACTCTACACATTAAAATCTCTAATTTTAAAATATCTAATACAAAAGATCTATTTGAAAAGTCATCACAAACATAACCTTATAGATAAAGTAAGGAAAAGTGAAATTCAAAGAATGGTGCACCCATACATGACGTATGTAAATAGAAACAATATTTGAGGGTGTGAGTCGTGAGTTGTGAGTTTAAGAATGTGAAACCGAAATGAACCCGAATAGGTTGGGTTGGGTCGGTTCAATTCGATTTAAATATGTTTTGGACTCATGTTTGGCATATTGGGCCTGATGGATTTGTGGGCTTTTACATATATTTCTTAGCTTTTTTTTAGGCCTTTAGACTACTGCTCTCTGCTTCTCTACACTACTCTAGCCTATGTTGCATACTAATCGAACAAAAAAGAAATACAAAGAACAACCGATTGAACAAAAAGAAATACAAAGGGTATTTTTATTTTATTCAAACACCCTTGCTCTAATTTAATTTTTTATAATAGTCCAATTGTATATGCACTCTGACAATAACGTCAAGCTCTTAATTAATAGATAAAGAAAGGAAAAGTGAAATTCAAAGAATGCCACAACCCATACATGACGTATGTAAATAGAAACATTATTTGAGGGTGTGAGTTGTAAGTTTAAGAATGTAAAACCGAAATCAACTAACATTTCGGTGTTCAATTCGATTTAAATAGGCTTTGTGCGGGTTTTAAAATATATTTCTTGGCTTTTTTTTTTGCCTGTCCGGTGTCAATGTGAATGAGATCAGGCTCGGCTCTAGGGAGAGCCCAGAGAGGCGGCCGCTTTGGGCCCCCGAGCTGTAACGGCACTCAAGTTGAAAAAAAAAATTGATTTCCTATGTAATCCATATATGAATTTAACTAACAACCCATACATGAGTTTAACAAAGGGCTAAAACCTACAAACCCAATGAGTTCAAAATAGACCACATATATATATATATATATATATATAAATTTTCAATTCAGTACGCACTGATATAACTTCATTAGTGCGTTAGATGTGGACCATTAGATTTACATATTTTGACTCAAAATGTATGCACTTGTCAAAACTTCTCTATAATCAGTGGTTCACATGCAACGCACTGATATAAGTTATATCAGTACGCACTGAGGAAAAAAAGACTGTATATATATATATATATATATATTAAGAAATGCCCACAAATATTAACCCAATTATCATTCTATTACCAAGTCAACAAACGTGGGTGGGTTGAATCCTATTAGTCTATTACCGGCAATCTTTCGAATATCTAAAAAAAAAGGAAAAACAACAGTTCAACATACTTTTATCAGACAGAGAGACATCCAAATCGAACAAAAATCAAATTAGGGATCTTTAAAACTCTCTTAAATCTTGTTATTTGCTAAGGAAATTTAGATTTCAGTGGAGTCTTTCTTGAAGTCATTGTTGATTGTTCAAAGGTAATTACTAATTAAATCAAATATTTTTTTGATAAACCTCTTTTTGTTAGAATTGACGAAAGAAAAGATCTGTAACTTTGTAAGTGAGTCTAGTGGTGATGATTGACTTTGTTTGGTTCAAATTAGTTGTTGATTTTTCTGTATTTTTTTCTTATTGTTGTTGTTACTTGTTATTTTGATATTTACAAGTATTTATTAGAGAAAAAAATATAGTAAATTACATAAAGTATCGAGGCCTCGAGGGCCTCAAGGGCCTCATTTGTTGTAATTCGCCTTGGGTCTCGAAAATCTCAGGGTCGGTCATGCGTGAGACTTTAATTCATTTAATTCTAATAATTCATATATGGTGATTTCAGCACTTATCTAATTTAGAAAACTTTCCATACTAAATTGCATACCCATGAGCACTAAAACAACTTGGATGATAAATTATCAGGTGTATGTATAATAAATAATTATCAATCTATTTTTAATTTTTTGTGCAGAATGATAATTTATAACTTGTGACAATCAATTTGCTATGATTCCGTAAGAAAAAAAAGAAAGTATGTGATATCCATAATCTAAAACAATACATGTTAAAAAAATGATGATCAAAATTGTAAATAGCTTAAAATTAATGGAATTTTCAAAAGTGCCTATTCTCATTGTTATTGTTTTTTTATGCAGGATACAAAAAATTTAGACAAAAATGCCCTTAGTGCTCATATGATGTATAGAAATTAGAAAGTATTAACTTTTTATAGTTTTAAATTGAAATAAGAAATTTAATTAATTAATAGGTCAAAAAATTAGAAAACGTGTTTTAAAAAAAGACAAAATCCATTTGAACGTGTAGCGTCCCTAATTGCAGAGAGAGAAAGACGGGTTTTAGAGAGATAAAGTGGTGTTTTAGAGAGAGAGACAACATATTTACAAAGATAGACGAACAAGTTTAATTTAGGAAAAAATACAATATGTTTTGATTAATGTTAAAAATACAATATAATTAGCACAAAATTAAACATATTCTCTCACTCTTTTTATGTCACTCATTTCAAAAATTAAATATTTCATTCAACTTAGAAAAATAAATTTCTTTAAATATATAATGCAATTATTCTTTACTGAGTTTAGATTATTTTGTGTTATAAAAATAAATTATTAAAAATGACTTTAAACCAAAATAAGGTTTTCATATATATAAATATATTTTTGCTTTAAAAGGAAAAGTTTGAAAGAAAAAGAAAACAAAAAATTGATTGCCAACAGAAGATGACAAAAGAAGTTATAACTTATAAATTTTGGTTTGGGTGATCAGTATATAGGCATCATTGCAAACAATCATATTACAAAAATTAATAACCGATAAGAAATGAGAACCATTTTGGGCCTATTGGGCCTGATGAATTTATGAGTTTAGATTCAATCCGAATACAATCTCATCTGTTTATGTTTAGACATGTTAGAGAAGTATATAATTAATAAAATATAATTGCTAAAAGGTATAACATCATATTATATGATATTAATATCCAATTATATGTGTTTACAGTTTACACTAGCATTAAATAATTTTAATAATATTTGGAAAATTAGGACACATTTTTGACATTTCCAACTTCTTCAACTACTTTTTGTGTCTTCTACTGCTTCTTCGTTTCCTTGTCAACATCTACACTAGCTACACTCGTTGCTTCATTTTTAATTTTTTTAATTTTTAGTTTTTAATTCTCTCCTTGTCGTCTCCGATCTCTCTCCACCGTCCGATTCTTTGACTTTTTGACCGATCAAGCGATTGGCCATTGCTGCAGCAAGAGCGTCTCCGCAGTCAACAACAACGACTCGATCTCCGCCGCCGTCGACGGCAATTCTGCTTCCGTTCACCAGCCCAAACCTCTGCCGCCGGTGAGGGTACCTCCGGCGCCACAGGCTGATTCGTGCTCGCTCACGCTGAGTCCGTTTCCGAGTCCGCTTCCGGCGAGGACGCCTGGGAAGAAGTTCAGATGGCCGCTTCCGCCTCCGTCTCCGGCGAAGCCGATAATGTCGGCGATCATTAAGCGTTTCGGTTCCGGCAATGAGAAGGCGAAGGGGAGTCAGGTCTTGGAGAACAACAAACATGATGGCGGAGACGGCGACGAAGGAGGAGGAGGAGAAGCGGAAGTTTGACATCGGGAAGGAGGTGGGGCAAGGGCATTTTGGTCATACTTGTTGGGCCAAAGGTAGAAAAGGAGAACTCAAGGGACTGGCCGTGGCAGTCAAGATCATTTCCAAAGCCAAGGTAATCGATACAATGAACGATCATTTATATAAGTATTACTTTGAATACTTACTTTGAATGAGTTGATGTTCATGGCTTTGAATATGAGTAGTATTACCCAGTAACCGATTATTTGTTTGGCAGATGATGACAGCAATATCAATTGAAGATGTTTGGCAGTCTTCTTGCTGCTTTTTCGTTTTCAGAATTCCATTTTCAGTTGCATTTATACTTGTTTTCTGGTTGTTTAAGTATCCGTATCTTTGCTTTTGGTTTGTTAGTTCAAGTCTTTTTTTTTTTTTTTTTTAAATGTTGGAGTAACTCTATTTTTGTTTTTTTATTAAAAACTACGTGGTGAGTGACGTGATGTTGACACTTCACGTGCTATGTCATTTGAGAAGGAATTTTAAAAATTTTTTTTATAACGCCTAACATTACTCATATCATACAAATCCTTCTATTCTAGAAAAAAAAAATTACTCAACAGTCCAACAATACACATATAGAAACGCAAAAGAAACAAACCAAGAATTACAATTGAAACTATTTTGTGCATTAATATGCCATCATTTGAAGAAAACATTGTCATACAATTCCATTTAAAATGTATCTAAATATCACCCAAGACATGCCATGGAATGTCAACAACTTCTGAGAAATCATTTTCTCGTTTGATTGAAACTAGACTTTCGTTGTATCTATAAGCTGCAGTAAAAATTGACAATGGAATTCCAAGATCCATTTCTTCATTGTCGTTAAGATCATGTAAGATTCGTCCATATTTAAAAACGGTGTCATCCTTCCAATATCCCAATTGAGTACTTAAGCAAAAGTGAGCAATCCCAGTGAACCGTATGGTCCAACATCCATCTCTCATCATCCAGATAGTAAATTCATCTTCCGATAAATTATATTTAAAAGTTAATAAATAGAGAGAGTCATTAACTACCTCCAAAGAACTACAATCGAAACGAGATACTAGTAAATTTATCCCATATTCTTGTAAATTTATCTCTTGGAATATCTCGTTGCTAATATCAAATGAAAGAATAACAATTTCGTCTCTCATTGCTAACCAATAACAAACTCCATTCAAGCACGAGTTTTTACAATAATTATCAACCTGGAAATAATGTCTTAGTTCAGGAACTTGTAAATATCTCCAAGAATCATTATTGAAGGAGTACAATGAAACATAGGAGTCCAAGGAATTATTATTTCCATACTCATGAGAAAATAGTCGCAAGAAAACCAACTTATAACCATCACTCAATGGATCATATCCACATCCATAAATATGCGGATAACCAAATCTACATTTTGGTAGTGCTCTTGTTTCTCTTGTTGCTATATTCCAAAGATATATGCGATTATATTCTCTTTGCCATACAACAAACAAGCCATCGTAAGGACCAATGAGCTTCGCACCATGTATTGGAAATTGAGAATCAAGAACTTGATAGGATAAATCTTTCAATGTTTTATCGACAAATAAAGTATATTCAGATAGATATATATTGGGATTAAAAAAATCACGGTCGTCAGAATAACGATATTCAAAATTGTGGACAACAAGACGAGTATCTTCATTGTTGTGACTTTTGAGATGTGTAGAAATAAAGCTATGGCTTGTAATTAGAGCATACCATGTTTTACAAACGGATCTGAATCGCAATAAAGATTTGACAGATAACTTTAATAAGATTAAAGTCGTCACTTCATTAGGAATATTTTCACCGTTGGTCATTATGCTTCACCTGCAAAAACAACATTTTTAAAGTATTTTATAAATTAATGGAAATATTTTTATGAGAGAAAAACACAATGATATTTAATATAAAATTAATGTAATCACATTGAAAACAATTAAAAAAGTTTAAGAATCACACCTAGAATCGAATGTTCTCGATTCTTAATTCCAATATGTTGATTGCTTTCAGAATAGAACAATAATAGTGAGTGGTTTCTGTAGGGACGATGGGGTTAGTAGGAAAAAGAGAGAAAAAGAAGAAGAAGAAGTGTTCTTTTCTAGATGCTGCAAGATAACCCTGGCCACCCATGAAAACCCTATTTATAATGCCTAATATGAATTAGGGTTTTTGTAATCACGCTATTGATAACCTATTAAATTTCTTACTACACCCCACATTAATATTTTTTTTATTTAATGTTAATTTTAGCATAATTAAAATTATTAAAAGGACAATAAATTGATAAACACACTAGAACCAATAGTTCTAGACTCCAATGTTACTATTTCTTTTTAAATCTTTTTACGTTCATAAACCCGTGAACATTTATTATGAAATAAATCCTCAGATTCTACATACTAATAATTACCTATTGGAATTTACTACATAATATTTAAATTAGCTACTGTACTTAATTGTAGACCTTTTCACTTTGTAATTGTCACTTGAAAATCACTCTCGCAAAGAAAGAGTGAGGAATATTTGGAAGATGGGAAGAAAAAAATTGACAATCAAGAGACTAGAGAACATGAGTGATAGACAGGTTAAATACTCAAAAAGAAAAAAAGGCATACTCAAAAAAGCCAAACAGTTGTTTGTGCTATGCCGATGTCGATTTGGCCATTGTCATGTTTTCTCCATTTGGGAGGCCTTCTGTCTGTGTCGGCTAGAACAAATAACTCATCATTCACTTATTTTAATTTTTGCATCTCTCTCTTCTTCACATACCAGGATTATCTTATATTTATGTAATATTTTTTCGGATCTACCTTTTATGGATTGTATAAAATAATGTTGCTTGGTATAAATCGCGTGTCACATGTTCATTATTTTGACATAAATACTCATTATTTTGTATCATCAATAATAATTCTTAATAAAAAGCACTTTTAATTAAAAATGCTCTTTTCAAAAAAAAAAATTTGTCGTTTGGTTGTCAATATAGCTTTCGAATTATTAAAAAAGTTGTTTTTTGTTTACTGAGAGAAGCCCAAATAAAGCTTTTCCAAGTAGATCGTTTGGAGTTTTATTAATAACACTAAAACCAATATAATCTTATAATTTAATATTTGAAAAAAAAGTTAAGATGTGGTATCATTGAATTATTTTACACTGTGTTGAAGTAAATAAATTCATTAATTCATTAATATAAACGAATAGGTTTATGTCTGCATAACAAAATCTAATTATCTATAAACAAATCTAATTAATGAAAAAAAGATAATCACACAAAATAAATTAATCTAGAAATTTTGTTTACTTACCTTTCAATCTTTGATGTTGTTTAGGGATTTAGATCATCTGCTGGTCTGATCTTTTTTCTGATCTTTTAAAAGTATGTGATTGGTTGTTGATAAAATGGTTTTGAAAACCAATTACATCTTAACCACCTATTCAGTACAATGCTTATGTGTCATGAGATTATGTGAGGTCAGAAAAAGATCAGATCAGTAAAAGATCCAAATTCGTAGATGGTCTTGCATGGCTGGAACCCTAGTTCGGTCATTAATGGTACATGGATTCTTCCATTCATTGACAAATGACAATAAAGTTGAATAATTAATTAATGACGATAATAAAATATTAAAGTATGAATTATATATAATAATTGAGTGGCAATAAAAAAAATTTGGTGATATTTTATGAAACACCAATGAGAAATTTGGCTAATTGGCATCTTGATTGTGATCAAGTGGTATGTTACTTTTGAAGTTTGAAACTGTATTTGTTTTTTTGTTACAATCTTTCCATGATGCTCATATAGTCGTGTTAATTTCGTATAATGTTCCTACGAGTTTTAATAGATGAAACACGATTATCTGTATTGGTTGCCAATAATTACCTATTGGAATTTACTATAAATATAATAATTAACATCTTTTTGTTGTAATATTTAAACGAATTAGATAAAAAACTATTGAGAAAACTTGATTAAAAAACAGAAGAAGCCGCAGCCATATATATAAGAGATATGAATATGTCGTTATTATTATTATTTTTTTGAAAAGTGCTGTAATTATTTTTAGTTCATAAATTGTATTGTATTAAGTATATATAAAGATGAATTTATTGTAAACCACTCGGCTAGAATAATATAAATTATTAATTATGTAAACCAATATTAAGATTAAAAAAAGAGTAAATCAATATGATTTATGTAAACTAAAAACAAAAGTCAATAATTACGAAGAAGACGGTTTTTTTTAAGTAGAATATTTTAATAAATAAATCATGAATTCATTTTTCAACCAGGAAAGGGAACTTGATTCCAAGGGCTTGTGGGTGGAATCAAGTACCTTTTTCATCATGAACTTAATTCCTAAATTATGAGTGGGATCCACGGAATTGAACTCCCTAAAAATTTAGTAAATAGTGGAATTCATAAATCAGGAATTTAATTCCTCTTTCTAAGTAGGATTCCTGATTAGTAAACACATCAATTATGTAGTAAATTCCAATAGGTAATTATTAGTAGAATATGAGGATTTAGTTCATAATAAATGTTCACGGGTTTATGAAACATATAAAGATTTAAAAAGAACGAGTAACATTGGAGTCTAGAATGATTGGTTCTAGTGTGTTTATTAATCTATTGTCCTTTTTAGTAATTTTAATTATGATAAAATTGTAATATAACAAAAATAAATTGTTGTGGAGTGTAATAGGATATTTAATAGGTTGTCAATAGCATGATTACAAAAACCCTAATTCATATTAGGCATTATAAATAGGGTTTTCATGGCTGGCTAGGGTTATCTTGCAGCATCTAGAAAAAAACACTTCTTCTACCTTTTTTTCTCTCCTTAATTGTAGAACGACCATCTACACACATAATAACTATATTTTGTGTTCATATCACGTTTATTTGTTTATCAAAATTTAACTCTTTAGGATGTGTTAATGATAATCCGTATATTATTAGATTCAATCCGAACACATTCTTATAACTAATTGTTGTAAAATTTATCTATTTAAAACTTGTTTTGTTCAATATGAATACAATCCGTTACGTTTAGATTCAATCCGAATACAATCTCATCTGTTTATGTTTAGACATGTGAGAGAAATATATAATTAATAAAATATAATTGGTATAACATCATATTATATGATATTAATATCCAATTATATGTGTTTACACTAAATAATTTTAATAATATTTGGAAAATTAGGACACGTTTTTGACATTTCCAACTTCTTCAACTACTTTTTGTGTCTTCTACTGCTTCTTCGTTTCCTTGTCAACATCTACACTAGCTACACTCGTTGCTTCATTTTTAATTTTTTTAATTTTTAGTTTTTAATTCTCTCCTTGTCGTCTCCGATCTCTCTCCACCGTCCGATTCTTTGACTTTTTGACCGATCAAGCGATTGGCCATTGCTGCAGCAAGAGCGTCTCCGCAGTCAACAACAACGACTCGATCTCCGCCGCCGTCGACGGCAATTCTGCTTCCGTTCACCAGCCCAAACCTCTGCCGCCGGTGAGGGTACCTCCGGCGCCACAGGCTGATTCGTGCTCGCTCACGCTGAGTCCGTTTCCGAGTCCGCTTCCGGAGAGAGTAGCGCAGTCTCAGTCTCCGGCGAGGACGCCTGGGAAGAAGTTCAGATGGCCGCTCCGCCTCCGTCTCCGGCGAAGCCGATAATGTCGGCGATCATGAACCGTTTCGGTTCCGGCAAGGAGAAGGCGAAGGGGAGTCAGGTCTTGGAGAACAACAAACATGACGGAGGAGACGGCGACGAAGGAGGAGGAGGAAAAGCGGAGATCGAAAAGAGGGTGGTGGTAAGAAAAGCTAGTGTTGGTCTTTTTAAAAATGGAATGAATAGTATGGTGGGGGACCACACAATTTTTAGTCTTAAAAAAGGAAAATAAGCAAATAAGGCTATTGATATTAGAGATGTTGACAGGAGGATTCGTGATGATAGGGTGATGGGAGGGAATACTATTTCTTTGAATGTTAATGGGGACCGCTTGGGATTTACTCATGATTCAGAACCTAGAAAGGGGTCGGTTTCGAATTTACAACCTTTGAGGAGAGAAAGTCTAAATTCGGTTTTCATTGATGGGGACGGATTGAGAGACGGGCTTGTGAATTTAAAGGAAACTTTGACTGATGATGGTTTGAAGAGAGGCACATCAGATGGGCTGTAGAGGGAGAGCTCAAAGGCCAATCTGAACCTTCTCTGTTTGGAAAGAAGGCTGTGATCATAGATATCATTAAAAGGAAATATTACAGTGGGGAGCTGGATAGAAATTCAACTATGGTGAGGAGTACTAGCGGTCATGACAAAATCCAACATCAAATTCGACGGGTTAAGAACAAGGTGGGGTGGAGTCTTGAGGAAGAAATTGTGAAGATTTTGAAGAAAGGTATGTGCCTAGGCTTTGATTTCAATGGGAAGAAAAAGGAGCTGCTTGAGATAATCAAATGTAGGAAGAATGAGAATGATAATAGGTTTCATGATTTGGTGAGAAATTTGGTCCAAAAACACAAGTCTTCTGGGTCCTAATTTTCAGAGGTTTTGTTTTACTGATGTTGTGGGTTTTTTGGAGATTTGATCTCGTCGCAGCTGCAGTATTTTTTTTTTGTTTTTGGCTTTTACGCCTTTTTGTATTTCTTGATAGTACATTAGTGGGTGGGTGTGGTATTGTGTTGGCTTCTTATTGCTTTTATGGGTTTTGTGGATTGTTTTGGTTTTCTTGGTCTCTCAGCCTATGTGCTTGTTGTTCTTCTCAGCCTTCTTGGCCATTTTATGAATAAACTTTTGCCGTTTAAAAAAAATATACTTACTTTGAATGAGTAGATGTTCATGGCTTTGAATATGAGTAGTATTACCCAGTAACCGATTGTTTGTTTGGCAGATGACGACAGCAATATCAATTGAAGATGTTCGTCGGGAGGTGAAAATATTAAAAGCCTTATCCGGGCATAAACATATGATCAAATTTTATGATGCATTTGAGGATGCTAATAACGCCTACATCGTCATGGAGTATGTGCAGTCTTCTTGCTGCTTTTTCGTTTTCAGAATTCCAATTTTCAGTTGCATTTATACTTGTTTTCTGGTTGTTTGAGTATCCGTATCTTTGCTTTTGGTTTGTTAGTTCAAGTCTTTTTTTTTTTTTAAATGTTGGAGTAACTCTATTTTTGTTTTTTTATCGAAGATTATATGGTGAGTGACGTGATGTTGACACCTCACGTGCCATATCATTTGGGAAGGAATTTTGAAAAAAACAATTTGTAACGCCTAACATTACTCATATCATACAAATCCTTCCATTCTGGAAAAAAAAAAGAAAATTACTCAACAGTCCAACAATACACATAGAAACGCAAAAGAAACAAACCAAGAATTACAATTGAAACTATTTTGTGCATTAATATGCCATCATTTGAAGAAAAAATTGTCATACAATTCCATTCAAAATGTATCTAAATAACACCCAAGACATGCCATGGAATGTCAACAACTTCTGAGAAATCATTTTCTCGTTTGATTGAAACTAGACTTTCGTTGTATCTATAAGCTGCAGTAAAAATTGACAATGGAATTCCAAGATCCATTTCTTCATTGTTGTTAAGATCATGTAAGATTCGTCCATATTTAAAAACGGTGTCATCCTTCCAATATCCCAATTGAGTACTTAAGCAAAAGTGAGCAATCCCAGTGAACCGTATGGTCCAACATCCACCTCTCATCATCCAAATATTAAATTCATTTTCTGATAAATTATATTTAAAAGTTAATAGATAGAGAGAGTCATTAACTACCTCCAACGAACTACAATGTAAATAAGATACCGGTAAATTTATCCCATATTCTCGTAAATTTATCTCTTGGAATATCTCGCTGCTGATATTAAATGAAAGAATAACGATTTCGTCTCTCATTGCTAACCAATAACAAACTCCATTCAAGCACGAGTTCTTACAAGAATAATCAACCTGGAAATAATGTCTTAGTTCAGGAACTTGTAAATATCTCCAAGAATCATTATTGAAGGAGTATAATGAAACATAGGAGACTAAGGAATTATTATTTCCATACTCATGAGACAATAGTCGCAAGAAAACCAATTTATAACCATCAATCAAAGGATCATATCCACATCCAAAAATATGCGGATAACCAAATCTACATTTTGGTAGTACTCTCGTTTCTCTTGTTGCGATATTCCAAAGATATATGTGATTATATTCTCTTTGCCATACAACAAACAAGCCATCGTAAGGACCAATAAGCTTCTCACCATGTATGGGAAATTGAGAATCAAGAACTTGATAGGATAAATCTTTCAATGTTTTATCGACAAACAAAGTATATTCAGATAGATATATATCGGGATTAAAAAAATCACGGTCGTCAGAATAATGATATTCAAAATTGTGGAGAACAAGACGAGTATCTTATTGTTGTGACTTTTGAGATGTGTAGAAATAAAGCTAGGGCTTTTAATTAGAGCATACCATGTTTTGCAAACGCATCTGAATCACAATAGAGATTTGACAGATAACTTTAATAAGATTAAAGTCGTCACTTCATAAGGAATATTTTCACCGTTGGTCATTATGCTTCACCTGCAAAAACAACATTTTTAAAGTATTTTATAAATTAATGGAAATATTTTTATCAAAGAAAAACACAACGGTATTTAATATAAAATTAATGCAATCACATTGAAAACAATTAGAAAAGTTTAAGAATCATACCTGGAATCGAATGTTCTCGATTCTTAATTCTAATATGTTGATTGCTTTCAGAATAGAACAATAATAGTGAGTGGTTTCTGTGGGGACGATGGGGTCAGTAGGAAAAAGAGACACTTTTGTATATTATTTTTGATGGCAACGAAAGGGACAGAAAAAGAAGAAGAAGTGTTCTTTTCTAGATGCTGCAAGATAACCCTAGTCACCCATGAAAACCCTATTTATAATGCCGAATATGAATTAGGGTTTTTGTAATCATGCTATTGATAACCTATTAAATTTCCTACTACACCCCACAACAAATTTGTTTTTTGTTATATGACAATTTTATCATAATTAAAATTATTAAAAGGACAATAAATTGATAAAACACTAGAACCAATCTTTCTAGACTCCAATGTCACTATTTCGTTTTAAATCTTTTTACATTCACAAATCCGTGAACATTTATTATGAAATAAATCCTCAAATTCTACATACTAATAATTACCTATTGGAATTTACTACATAATATTTAAATTAGCTACTATACTTAATTGTAGACCCTTTCACTTTGTAATTGCACTTCAAAATCACTCTCGCAAAGAAAGAGAGAGGAATATTTGGAAGATGGGAAGAAAAAAATTGACAATCAAGAGACTAAAGAACATGAGTGATAGACAAGTTAAATACTCAAAAAAAAAGGAGCGGATATTCATGGCAATAAAAACTTTGAATGACTTACTTCAGTTGTGAAGCATTAGATGTGCAATAAAAACTTTGAAGGAGTTGATGTTCATGGCTTTGAATATGAGTAGTATTACCCAGTAACCGATTGTTTGTTTGGCAGATGACGACAGCAATATCAATTGAAGATGTTCGTCGGGAGGTGAAAATATTAAAAGCCTTATCCGGGCATAAACATATGATCAAATTTTATGATGCATATGAGGATGCTAATAACGTCTACATCGTCATGGAGTATGTGCAGTCTTCTTGCTGCTTTTTCGTTTTCAGAATTCCAATTTTCAGTTGCATTTATACTTGTTTTCTGGTTGTTTAAGTATCCATATTTTTGTTTTTTTATCAAAGACTATGTGGTGAGTGACGTGATGTTAACACCTCACGTGCCATATTATTTGGGAAGGAATTTTGAAAACAAAATTTGTAACGCCTAACATTACTCATCATACAAATCCTTCCATTCTGGAAAAAAAAAATTTACTCAACAGTGAACAGTCCAACAATACACATATAGAAACGCAAAAGAAACAAACCAAGAATTACAATTGAAACTATTTTGTGCATTAATATGCCATCATTTGAAGAAAACAGTGTCATACAATTCCATTTAAAATTTATCTAAATAACACCCAAGACATGCCATGGAATGTCAACAACTTCTGAGAAATCATTTTCTAGTTTGATTGAAACTAGACTTTCGTTGTATCTATAAGCTGCAGTAAAAATTGACAATGGAATTCCAAGATCCATTTCTTCATTGTTGTTAAGATCATGTAAGATTCGTCCATATTTAAAAACGGTGTCATCCTTCCAATATCCCAATTGAGTACTTAAGCAAAAGTGAGCAATCCCGGTGAACCGTATGGTCCAACATCCATCTCTCATCATCCAGATAGTAAATTCATCTTCCGATAAATTATATTTAAAAGTTAATAAATAGAGAGAGTCATTAACTACCTCCAACGAACTACAATGGAAACGAGATACTAGTAAATTTATCCCATATTCTCGTAAATTTATCTCTTGGAATATCTCGTTGCTAATATCAAATGAAAGAATAACAATTTCGTCTCTCATTGCTAACCAATAACAAACTCCATTCAAGCACGAGTTTTTACAAGAATTATCAACCTGGAAATAATGTCTTAGTTCAGGAACTTGTAAATATCTCCAAGAATCATTATTGAAGGAGTATAATGAAACATAGGAGTCTAAGGAATTATTATTTCCATACTCATGAGAAAATAGTCGCAAGAAAACCAACTTATAACCATCACTCAATGGATCATATCCACATCCATAAATATGCGGATAACCAAATCTACATTTTGGTAGTGCTCTTGTTTCTCTTGTTGCTATATTCCAAAGATATATGCGATTATATTCTCTTTGCCATACAACAAACAAGCCATCGTAAGGACCAACAAGCTTCTTACCATGTATGGGAAATTGAGAATCAAGAACTTGATAGGATAAATCTTTCAATGTTTTATCAACAAACAAACGTATATTCAAATAGATATGTATCGGGATAAAAAAAATCACGGTCGTCAGAATAACGATATTCAAAATTGTGGACAACAAGACGAGTATCTTCATTGTTGTGACTTTTGAGATGTGTAGAAATAAAGCTAGGGCTTGTAATTAGAGCATACCATGTTTTGCAAATGGATTTGAATCGCAATAAAGATTTGACAGATAACTTTAATAAGATTAAAGTCGTCACTTCATTAGGAATATTTTCACCGTTGGTCATTATGCTTCACCTGCAAAAACAACATTTTTAAAGTATTTTATAAATTAATGGAAATATTTTTATCAGAGAAAAACACAACGATATTTAATATAAAATTAATGCAATCACATTGAAAACAATTAGAAAAGTTTAAGAATCATACCTAGAATCGAATGTTCTCGATTCTTAATTCCAATATGTTGATTGCTTTCAGAATAGAACAATAATAGTGAGTGGTTTCTGTAGGGACGATGGGGTCAGTAGGAAAAAGAGAGAAAAAGAAGAAGAAGAAGTGTTCTTTTCTAGATGCTGCAAGATAACCCTGGCCAACCCATGAAAACCCTATTTATAATGCCCAATATGAATTAGGGTTTTTGTAATCAGGCTATTGATAACCTATTAAATTTCTTACTACACCCCACAACAATTGTTTTTTATTATATGATAATTTTAGCATAATTAAAATTATTAAAAGGATAATAAATTGATAAACACACTATTTCTTTTTAAATCCTTTTACGTTCATAAACCCGTGAACATTTATTATGAAATAAATCCTCAGATTCTACTTACTAATAATTACGAATTTACTACATAATATTTAAATTAGCTACTGTACTTAATTGTAGACCTTTTCACTTTGTAATTGTCACTTCAAAATCACTCTCGTAGAGAAAGAGAGAGGAATATTTGGAAGACGGGAAGAAAAAAATTGACAATCAAGAGACTAGAGAACATGAGTGATAGACAAGTTAAATACTCAAAAAGAAAAAAAGGCATACTCAAAAAAGCCAAACAGCTGTTTGTGCTATGCCGATGTCGATTTGGCCATTGTCATGTTTTCTCCATTTGGGAGGCCTTCTGTCTGTGTCTGCTACAACAAATAACTCATCGTTCACTTATTTTAATTTTTGCATCTCTTTCTTCTTCACATACCAGGATTATCTTATATTTATGTAATATTTTATCGGATCTACCTTTTATGGATTGTATAAAATAATGTTGCTTGGTATAAATCGCGTGTCACATGTTCATTATTTTGACATATATACTCATTATTTTGTATCATCAATAAGACAATAATAATTCTTAATAAAAAGCTCTTTTAATTAAAAATGCTCTTTTCAATTATTTTTGTTGTTGTTTGGTTGTCAATATAGCTTTCGAATGATTAAAAAAGTTGTTTTTTGTTTACTGGGGAAGCCCAAATAAAGCTTTTCCAAGTAGATCGTTTTGAGTTTTTTTTTAATAACACTAAAACCAATATAACCTTATAACTTAATATTTGATGAAAAAGTTAAGATGTCGTATCATTGAATTATTTTACACTGTGTAGAAGTAAATAAATTCATTAATTCATTAATATAAACGAATAGGTTTATGTCTGCATAACAAAATCTAATTATCTATAAACAAATCTAATTAATGAAAAAAAGATAATCACACAAAATAAATTAAATCTAGAAATTTTATTTACTTACCTTTCAATCTTTGATGTTGTTTAGGGATTTAGATCCTCTGCTGATCTGATCTTTTTTCTGATTTTTTAAAAGTATGTGATTGTTTGTTGATAAAGTGGTTTTGAAAACCAATTACATCTTAACCACTCATTCAATGCAATACTTATGTGTCATGAGATTATAAAAAATTTGATTATTGTTTAGAAATGAAACAAACTTGAGAATCTTGGTTTTTGTGCAATGTTTTCTTTCGGGTCTTTCACTTGATTTTGTAGCAACTAGCAACTACACAATTAATGATGACAGTGTGAATTATCTAATAAAATATAATTTACTTGAATGAAAAAAAATGACTCAGAAGCCTCCCATAATATCCAAGAGAGTGACTTACATTGAGCAAAACACTTCTGCATCAAATAAAATAGAAATTGTTATTAAAAAAATCTAATAGGTCGTTGTTAATTACCATATTATGTATTTTTTTTTAAATAAACAACCGGATACAAAGAGCAAGAAAACTACAGAAAATGAAAAATCCTACAGAGACAGGTATTCTGCCATAATTGCTTCTCCTTAAAGGATAGAGCCAAGGCTGCAAGGTTATAGTTATAGGCCACGAGAAATATGCTGAGATTTGAAAACCTCAACCTCCTGAAATAGGACCGTAAAATCCATCACCACCCATGACCCAACTGGCCAACTTCTGGATAAACCTGAAAACTGTTTGTTACCTGAAAATTAAACACAAAAGCCACATTGGAAGCATCAACTTCTGGCACAATACCCTTAAGTCCCAACCTTTTAGCAAGCAGCATCCGTTCCCTCTACCGTACCATTCATTACAACCAAATCAGTATTCAGCTTAAGGGAACCTTCAGGACAGAGGAAGTTTTCGAAACTTTCGTACCTTTGGTTTTGAAAGCCTTTTGTGTATTCTAGAATACCACCCGTAAATACACCACCAGGATCTCTCTCATTACTCCCGTGTGCCACAAAATCATACACACAAAAGCAAAATCCTCTAAAATTCCTTTCAAAATCTCATAGCAAGACAGACCCTGAAACCTTCCTCCCTGGCTTTCTCACACCACCAAAATGCATGCACAACCCACACCTGATACAGCCAACATCCTTCACCACCTGCCGTTTAGCCAAATTCACTAAGGAGGGGATTGCATTCAAACAAACTCTCCACCTTTGATGTGATATTCATATTCCACCATTTCTGATCGATAATGGCCATAGATCGAGCCAGCCTCTTGCACTTATACCAAGCAACATCCATAAATTTGTATTTATTTGTAAGTGTCAATTTTATACAATGAACATGTGACACGCATTGTATTTATGGATTGTATAAAATAATGTTGCTTGGTATAAAATGCGTGTGCCAACTGGGTGTGGCTCAGTTGGTAGATGGACGAGCTTGGGGCTTGGACAAATGACTCTCAGGTCAGCGGCTCAAATCCTACCAATGGCTAAAGCTTTAAAAAAAAATATCTGATCCCTAATTAATAGATATTGTCAAAAAATAAAGAAAATATAAAATGCATGTCTCATATTCATTATTTTGACATAAATGCTCATAATTTTTCATTGTCTAGAAATATTTTTGAATCATCAATAATAATTCTTAATAAATTTAAGTATTTAAACACGCGTAACTTATTGATTTGTCGTTCCTACTTTTACTTTCACCAAGAGAGAGGATCTGTCTTAATTAGTTTAACTTAAAGTGCAATTATTTTATCTATTGATCAAGGGATCTCCAAAGTGTGTGGAAAGGCTATCAAGAATGTCTGTTGAAGACCAGGAAGAAATGTAACATCTCAAACATCTTTATATGATTTCCACTCGAAAAAAAGAAAATTCAATACTTGTTGATTAATGAATTAATTTTGCATTTTGTGTTTGTGACCAGATCGACGTGGGTATGCATTGAAGGTAAACAATCCAAATCTTTTTTCTTCCTTTTTATTATAGATATCCATATTCAATTTTAAAGTTTCATAATTTTTGTTAAGTTGTATTTGTTGTATGTGCATATTAACACTTGTTTAATTTGAAGCTGAGGTAGGTTTGAAATTTCCTAAGCTAACTTGGATGCATGTGCACATAGTGTAATTTATGCATGAGTGGTTTAGTTGAAAGTAAATGCTCAAAAAAAAAAATTATATGTGAACGTGGATACTTTTTCTAATTGTCGTCTGCTCTAGTCATCCATTAAAAGAATGTCCATAATCTGTATATCAATATATGTATCGGTGATATTTTATGAAACACCAATGAGAAATTTGGCTAATTGGCATCTTGATTGTGATCAAGTGGTATGTTACTTTTGAAGTTTGAAACTGTATTTGTTTTTTGTTACAATCTTTCCATGATGCTCATATAGTCGTGTTGATTTCGTATAATGTTCCTACGAGTTTTAATAGATGAAACACGATTATCTGTGTTGGTTGCCAATAATTACCTATTGGAATTTACTATAAATATAATAATTAACATCTTTATGTTGTAATATTTGAACGAATTAGATAAAAAACTATTGAGAAAACTTAATTAAAAAAACAGAAGAAGCCGCAGCCATATATATAAGAGATATGAATATGTCGTTGTTATTATTATTATTTTTTTGAAAAGTGCTGTAATTATTTTTAGTTCATAAATTGTATTGTATTAAGTATATATTTATTGTAAATCACTCGGCTAGAATAATATAAATTATTAATTATGTAAACCAATATTAAGATTAAAAAAAGAGTAAATCAATATGATTTATGTAAACTAAAAACAAAAGTCAATAATTATGAAAAAGACGGTTTTTTTTAAGTAGGATATTTTAGTAAATAAATCATGAATTCCTTTTTCAACCAGGAAAGGGAACTTGATTCCAAGGGCTTGTGGGTGGAATCAAGTACCTTTTCCATCATGAACTTAATTCCTAAATTATGAGTGGGATCCACGGAATTGAACTCCCTAAAAATTTAGTAAATAGTGGAATTCATAAATTAGGAATTTAATTCCTCTTTCTAAGTAGGATGCCTGATTAGTAAACACGTCAATTATGTAGTAAATTCCAATAGGTAATTATTAGTAGAATATGAGGATTTAGTTCATAATAAATGTTCACGGGTTTATGAAACATATAAAGATTTAAAAAGAACGAGTAACATTGGAGTCTAGAATGATTGGTTCTAGTGTGTTTATCAATCTATTGTCTTTTTAGTAATTTTAATTATGATAAAATTGTAATATAACAAAAATAAATTGCTGTGGGGTGTAATAGGATATTTAATAGGTTGTCAATAGCATGATTACAAAAACCCTAATTCATATTAGGCATTATAAATAGGGTTTTCATGACTGGCTAGGGTTATCTTGCAGCATCTAGAAAAGAACACTTCTTCTACCTTCTTTTTCTCTCCCTTTTGCGGCCACCAAAAGTAATATACAAGAGTGTCACTTATTCCTATTGACCCCCTTGTCCCTACAGCGACCCCTCACTATTATTGTTGGATTCTGAAAGAAATCAACGTATTGAAATTAAGAATCGAGAACATTCGATTCTAGGTAATTCTTAAACTTTTTTTTATTGTTTTCAATGTGATTGCATTAATTTTATATGAAATATCGCTGTGTTTTTCTCTGATAAAAATATTTCCATTAATTTATAAAATTCTTTAAAAAATGTTGTTTTTGCAGGGGAAGAATAATGACGAAAGTTGGAAATATTCCTTATGAAATGATGACTTTAATCTTATTAAAGTTATCTGTTAAATTTTTATTGCGATTCAGATGCGTTTGCAAAACATAGTATGCTCTAATTAAAAGCCCTAGCTTTATTTCTACACATCTCAAAAGTCACAACAATGAAGATACCCGTCTTGTTGTCCACCATTTTGAATATCGTTTTTTTGACGACCCTGATATTTGTGATCCTGATACATATCCATTTGAATATACTTTGTTTGTCGATAAAACATTGAAAGATTTATACTATCAAGTTCTTGATTCTCAATTTCCCATTCATGGTGAGCTTACCGGTCCTTACGATGGCTTGTTTGTTGTATACCATATAGAATGTAATCGCATATATCTTTGGAATATCGCAACAAGAGAAACGCGAGCACTACCAAAATGTAGATTTGGTTATCCGCATATTTATGGATGTGGATATGATCCATTGAGTGATGGTTATAAGTTGGTTTTCTTGCGTAAATTTTCCCATGAATATGGACGTAATGATTTCTTAGACTCCCATGTTTCATTATACTCTTCAATAATGATTCTTGGAGATATTTACAAGTTCCTGAACTAAGACATTATTTCTGGGTTCATTATTCTTTTAAAAACTCGTGCTTGAATGGAGTTTGTTATTGGTTAGCAATGAGAGACGAAATTGTTATTCTTTCATTTGATATCCGGTAGAGAGATATTCCAAGAGATAAATTTACAAGAATATGGGATAAATTTATATAGTTTAGATCTTAGTTCGTTGGAGGTAGTTAATGACTCTCTCTATCTATTAACTTTTAAATCTAATTTATCAGACAATGAATTTAGTATCTGGATGATGAGAGATGGATGTTGGACCATAAGATTCACTAGGACTGGTCACTTTTACTTACAAGACCGGGTGGGATATTGGAAGAATGACACCGTTTTTAAAGATGGACCAATCTTACTTGATCTTAACAGCAATGAAGAAATGGATCTTGGAACTCCATGGTCAATTGCTAATGCAGTTTATAGATACAACGAAAGTCTAGTTTCAATCAAACTAGAAAATGATTTCTCAGAAGTCTTTGACATTCCATGGCATGTCTTGGGTGTTATTTAGACATATTTGAAATTCAATTATATGGTAATGTTTTCGTCAAATGATGGCATATTAAGGCACAAAGTAGTTTCAATTGTAATTCTTTGGTTTGTTTCTTTTTCGTTGAATAATTTTTTTTTTTCAGAATGGAAGGATTTGTTTGATGTATATATATTTCAATTGTAAGAATTTGTTTCTTTTAGTTTCGAGGTATTTGAGGATTTGTAGCATTATTATATAAGAAATAAAATTTGCATGATTCTTATTAGTGGCTTTGATTTAGATACAAGATATTAGGGTGGTTCTGTACTGAATGTAAATCATATGAGTCCACATTTTCGTAAGATACAAGCCTCTAAAATTTATATTGAAATCCATAAGAAAATTTGCAAAATTTAGGATAAAGCTAAGCAAAATTTACATTTGTTTTCTCTAAGCCTCATACAATATTAAAAAAGAAGTCAAAAGCAAATTTTTATTAATTAACAAAATTTCATGCATCAATGATGAAGACACAGCTCCATCTCACGATGAGGCATAACAAAGTGCCAGTGACGAAGTGGACTCGACTTTTCTACAACTTTCCACAATGACAATAACAATAACAATAACGGATCTGAGTTGGATTTGGATTTAGAGAGGCCTGATGGTAGGGGTGAAACCAGAATTTTTTTTCAAGACGGGTTATTATGAAAAAAAAATATATATTAACGAAAGTATGTCTCGGCTTTAAGAGAGATATTTCATTAATTAAAAAAACGTATGCAAGTTGGAATTGACAAATTAATAATAATTTTTTAAAACAACTATAAGGGGTCGTTTATTTTTTTCACTTAAAACTTAATGGGTCTGAATTGAACTCATTAAGTTGTTTTATTTGTTTTTTTAAGTGGTCAAACAACTTAAAAATATCAAAAAACAACTTAAAATAAAAAGTAAGAAATCATGACTTTTAACTTAATTCCAAATCACTGGATTACAATTAAAATATTCTCTTCTAAGTCTATCCTTTAAAAAAAGATATATTTCAAATTTATCTTAATTTGATATAGTATAAAAAAATTTCTTTTAACATATTTCTTATGTAAACAGGTTTTAGAAAAGAAAAAAAAAACCCTAATTACTTCTCATAATGAAATTTTTCAAAGATTGAACAATTTAATTTCTCTCTTGCCAAATCCCGGTAAGAACTCTTTATTTTTTTTATCTAACTATTCGTATAGTGCTCAATAAATTTGTCTATCATATTGAGTAGATTTCATGGTTTGAAGATGTTATAGAATTATTGTATATGAAAAATTCAAGAACCTTTTTTTTATTTGGTTTCCGGTGCATATGATCCATGGAACCAAAAAAACAAAATGGTTTCATAAATTATATTCACCGGAAACGTGGACAACATAAAAATTGAACTTGAACTTGAACTTGAACTTTTTTTTGACAATAAATTTAACTTAAACTTTGTTTGCAGAACATGCAAAATTATATTCTTTGATTAATTTTTTTATTTGTTAAATTGAACTTTGTTTGCAAAAAAAAATAATAACATACAAAATGTTATAAAGAATGGTGCATGTTAAATTACTTATTTTAATTTGTATAGGTATAAATGTAAAATTTCATATTTTCAGACAATTTTATTTTTAAAAAACAAACATGTTGACAGTACATTCAGATGTGAGGAAAAAAAAACAAACATGTCATTCAGGTTCAGATTTCAGTCTCTATTCAGTCTTCAGAAAAATTCAGGATTATTCAGTCTTCAGAAAAAAAACAAACGACCCCTAAGTCAACTATTTATTTTAAAATATAAAATTAATAGATGAATAGTTTTTTTAAGAGTTATTGAGTTTAAATTAAACATGAAAATACTTACATACATAAAAGAGGAAAAAAAATTGATCATATAGTGTATTTTATCCTCACTAAAAAATAATCTTAACTTATGGATACTAACTAGAATTTTAATTCTTTAATGGATATAATATATATATATATATACACACACACACAGTAGAATCCCTCTAAATTAATATTTTTGGGACCCACCCTTAAGTATGTTATGTATTTTTTCCGATCCTGAAAAATACATAGGGCAAATTTTGAGAAGTATTTCAGATTCGAAATACACAAGAAGAAGCATATGAGAGAAATAGAGGAGATAACAAGGGAGATAATTTTGTTTCAATATAGTCGTTGCTTTATTCTGCTTGCCTCTGGCTATTTATAGGCCAGTTACAAGTTGTACACTTACACATCAATTAACCAACTAACAACAAAATGCAAGTTATTCTTAAGCCAGTACTTTCACATCCACTAACATGATGAAGATGTTCCTACGAAATCTAAGGTACAGTTATTGAAGCACTAAACATTAACAATAAATAAATATACATATCAAAGTATTAATTTAGAGGGGTTATTAATTTGAAGAGTTTTGCCTTATAAAGTGTTATTTTGTCTTAGAAAACGTGTAGACGTCGGTTTTCTTGTTTAGGAAATATTCCTTTTTAAGATTCCTTGTTTAGTCGGTTTCTTCTTTAAAAAAAGTTCATTTTTCTCATCAAAATTCCTTGTTTAGGAAAAAATTGTTAAGCAAATTTCCAATTCTTTTTGGGAATGTGATTATTTAGAGACCGATGATACTCACCCTATAAATAGTGAGGTTTATTCTTTGGTTGTATATAACAAAAGAGATCTCAAGATTTACCTAAAAGTTTTATTCCTAGCCACTCCTAAAAATTATCTATTTTCTATCTTCTTTGTTAAACCAAGCGGACAATTCAAAAAATAAAGGATGAAGTTAAAAATATCAAACAATGTGTCATTGTACAAACTAGCATCTTGATGTACTTTTATAGTTCTTGATTATTATGTAATATATTTTGTTCTTTTATGGAATTATTAATTTATGCGACAATCGGGATCGAAATTTTACACTAGGTTTCAAAAAGAAATTTTTAACTATTACGATAAAGGGGTTCATTAATTTTTTTACACTGGCCAAAGTCGGGACCAAGATTTTTTATTAATTTAGAGAATATATTAATTTATAAGAGATTAATTTACAGGTGTTCTACTATATATATATATAATATTTGAAAGTATTAATATATATATATATATTATTATTATTTTTTTCAAATGCTTGGGTGGAACTAGAGGTGTCCACGGTTCCGGTTCGGTCCGGTTTCGGTTTGAAACCGGCGGTTTCGGTTCCGTGGAAACCTCAAACCGTAACTGTTACAGAAAATTTTCGGTTTGGGTCGGTTTTGTAACCGCCGGTTTCGGTTCCGTCCGGTTTTTTTTTTCAAAAAAAAATGCCAGTGGCAGCATCTAATTGGTTGGGTTGTTTTTTTTTTAATAAAACCGGCGGTTTAACCGTCGGTTTTAGCCGGTTTTTGGGAGAGGTATAACTGTAACCGAACCGTCGGAAACCGATTTCCAACCGGTTTTGTAACCGCCGGTTTCGGTTTTGGTTTCGGTTTCGGTTTCGGTTTCGGTTTCGGTTTTTTGAGTCTGGTTTCGGTTTTTAACCGTCGATTTAACCAAACCGTGGACACCTCTAGGTGGAACCTACCCAAGCAGGGCTGTTTCCGCCCTTACGTGATGGAGAAAAGCAAAAACGAAGAACAATGTGGTAACAAAAAAATAATTTATTATTATTATTATTATTATTATTATTATTATTAAAAAATCAGTGGCTTTACACAAAAAATAATAATAAACACGTTTTCCTTGAGATGCGTTTGGTACGGGGACGGGACAGGACATGATAGTTGTTCCGTATTGTATTCGGAATGTTTGAGACAGAAGGATATAACGGATAAGAGGTTCAAATGACCAGAATGCCCTTATTGTCATTTCTAATGTTTGTTACTACATAATAATAACAAATGAGACAAGACAAGTCAGTATTTATTTGATTTTGTCAAATAAATATATTTATATATCATATTTAACAAAAATAGTAATATTGTAATTGAAAAATATTCTTAATTAATAATTGTAAAAGATTATTTTTGACAATTTCCTCATTTTATTTTATTTTTTGTAAAAAAAAATCCATATTACCCAAACCGGAAATTCAAAGCAGAATGAATGGTTTTTTTTTTTGGAAAAGTTATCAACTTACCATTAAGTAATTTCATTTTCTCACTTACTAACTTCATATTTTATCATTTAAAAAAATTTCATATTTTAAAATTTAAATGTTTTTTAATAAATTGGACGGACCGAAGGGAAAAAGCATTACAAGTAATCATATGCTGAAAAAACCTCAAACAGTATATATATATATAAAAGATAAAAGAAAAGTTAAGAATAACAAAAAGTGACTAATTATAAATAACATGGGGAAAAACAAGCCTATACTAAAAGAAGCAAGCAGGCCACACAAAAAGAAAAAGTATAAAGAACCTGGGGAAAAACAAACTTCTACTAAAAAAAGCAAGCAGGGCCACACAAAAAAGAAAAAGAAATCATTAAGAAAAACGAATTTAAAAAAAACATCAATATAAAGAATTAAATATAAAAATAAAAAAAATTATTTTAAAAAAGTAATATAAAGAATGAAAGTAAAAATAACATTAATATAAAGAATAATAAAATAATATAATAATATAATTGTAAAAAAACTAAATCAATATTCAAAAAAGTTTTTTATTTTGAAATATTGAATTGTTTTTTTTAAATACTGATTTTTTTTTGTTTCTTTGTCATTTATTATCTCCACCATACATAACGGTGGTGATCCCTAGTTTTGTTTTTTATTTTCAATTATGTTTTTTAAATACTTTTATTATTTTTTATTTTTAAATTCTGATTTTTTTTCTTTAAAAACAATTATTAGTATTATTAAGTGACATAACTCATGTGATCAAGGGTAATAAGATCTTTTAATTCACTTTTTAACGGTCAAAGTACTAGACTAACGGAATTCCTAACGACAGAGGCAAAATGTCTAATATTTTGGTTTTTAGTGGAGGGAAATGGTCATTACTGAAACTATAGTAGACAAGGTGTCTAATATGAGTATATGACAAACTACAGGGGGAAATGATCATTTCCATTTAATATAAGTTTACTTCTCATTGAATAATATAACATTTTTCTATTAGTTGGTTTATACTTATATTTCATATTATTTGATTACAATAATTTTAAAATTACAGTTTTAATAAAAGTATTTGTAAAAAAGTTAAATAAATAGATAGCAAGTACTCCACACTATTTTTTAAAAAGTAAAATGAATTCATTCATCCAACCCACAAGGGAAAAGAGTTTACTAACCACCGGCTAGGAAAAGAATTACACCAGTACACAGTATTATCAACATTAACAGCATAACTGGCACATTGTGAGCCACAACATTGTAAATGTTTGTAAAGTGTTTGATAAAAGATACAAACAAAATAGAAGAAAAATGAAGAAGCAAAACAGAGCTTTGATACTCTGTTAATGGTGATTGAGAGAGAGAAAATTTCTCATCTATTTTTGTTGATTGAATTTCAATTACAGAGATTCTGATTATATATATCAGAATTCATTACACACCATTCTCGTGACTTTTTGGAATCCTAACTAACTTGTCCACTGGACTTCCACCTCAGCATTCTGTTACTGACTCTGATTAAACTAACTAAGGCTGGTAATTAACTAACTCTTAAGCTAACCATCTATCGTGGTTAATTATATTATGATCACCGGATGAGAGATGTTGCTGATCAAGCATTACTGCAGAATGATGCTCTGTAGACGACTCCAGACAATCATTTCTGCTAGTAGCTTGTTTTATGCACATCAGACTAGTTGGCTTCTTACTTGAGCCAATCGGCTTCTTGATTGAGTCTCCTGAACATGTATTCTTATCATTCCCCCTCAAACTGAACTGAGGAGAATCCACAAGCTTCAGTTTGGAACATAGAAATTGGAATCGATCGCGAGAGAAGCTCTTGGTAAAAATGTCAGCAATTTGATGCTCAGTTGGGACGTATCTGGTATCAATTTCACCAGACATAACCTTTTCACGGATGAAATGTGTGTCAGTATCAATGTGTTTCGTTCGTTGGTGAAACACAGGATTTTGAGCCAAGGAGTTTGCTCCTATATTATCACACCATACCACTGAGCTCATGGTGACAGGAATTCGAAGTTCACTGAGAAGAGAGCGAAGCCACAAAACATCAGTAGTCACCTGAGCCATGGACCTATATTCGGCCTCTGTGCTTGAACGAGCAACAACCCTCTGCTTACGAGAGCTCCAAGATACAAGATTGCCACCCAAAAGAACACAATTACCACTCGTTGACCGGCGATCATCGATGCAGCTAGCCCAGTCTGCATCAGCAAAAGCCTCAAGAGACAAAGTGGCTGCTGGTTGGAAATGAATACCACGATGAGGTGTGCCTTTCAAATAGCGAAGAACACGTTTACAAGCTTGCCAATGAACCATTGTAGGAGCCACCAGAAACTGACTCAATTTATTCACAATAAATGAGATGTCTGGCCTAGTATTGGTGAGGTACTGGAGAGCACCAATGGTGCTGCGATAAAGAGTAGCATCAGTAAAGGCAACACCATCAGTCAAAGAAAGTTTCGATCCTGCAGAAACGGGATTGTCACAAGGCTTGGAATCAATCATGTTGGTCTTTTTGAGCAAGTCCTGTGTGTATTTTGCCTGTGTAAGATAAAGACCAGTGGAGTCTCTAAAAGCTTCAAAGCCAAGAAAGTAGTTCACTAGACCAAGTGTTTTCAGAGCAAAGGTGTTGTGGAGAGTAGCTATAAGATCTTTGATTAGCAATGGATTGTTGCCTGTGACAAGGATGTCATCTACATATACTAGCAAGAATAAGGAATCAGACCCTGAAAACTTGACGAAGAGTGATGTATCTGATTTAGAGTTAGTAAATCCCCAAGAAATCAAGGCAGTTCTCAGCTTATTGAACCAGCTTCTAGGTGCTTGCTTCAAGCCATACAAACTCTTGTTGAGCTTACAAACATGTTGAGGAAAATGTTGATCACAAAGCCTTCAGGCTGGGACATGTAAATAAGCTCAGAGAGATCACCATTTAAAAATGCATTATTTATGTCTATTTGCTCTATCTGCCAACCCCTGGAAACTGCAATGGAAAAGATCACTCTAATGGTAGAGGCTTTTACAACTGGACTAAAAGGTGTCCAGAAAATCAAGGCCAGGGGTTTGATGAAACCCTTTGGCAACCAACCGTGCCTTATGCTTCAATATGCTACCATCTTGTTTATACTTTGTACGAAAAACCCATTTACACCCAACCACATTCATTGTGGACTTAAATGGAACCAATGTCCAGGTGTTGTTGGCTTGAAGAGCATGGAATTCTTCCTGCATAGCTCGAATCCACTTTGGATCCTTTAGTGCAACTATTGGCAGATGTAGGTTCAGTCTCAGCTAAGTAACAACTAGAATGGAAAACTTTGGGTTTGAAGATCCCATTTTTGGAACGAGTAGTCATGGGATGTAAAGAGACATTGGTAGGTATTTGTGTGGTGGTGTAAGGTAATATATGAGAGTTATCTAATATAGGCGATGAAGTAGCTGAGCCACCAGAAGCATTGGTTGGTGACATGGATGATTGATTAAAGGTAGCGACTGGAGAGGATGGCAAAGATGGTTGATTCAAATTAGTAGATGTATTGGTATTCGAGACAACTACTTGTCTTGGAATTGTTTTCAAAATATTTTGTAGCAGCATGTAAGGAATGCTTGTAGAATGTGAAAGAGACAACTGAGGTGAATTTCCTGGAAAAAGACATTGATAAGGAAACTCCAATTCATTGAACTCTACATGTCTAGACACATAGACTTTTCCTGATGGGTGTAAACATCTATACCTTTGTGCAAGGGGCTGTATCCTATGAAGATGCATTTTGTGGTATGAAAGTTAAATTTATGTCTGCTATAATCTCTAAGATAGGAAAGCAGCTGCAGCCAAAGGTTTTAAAAAAATTATAGTTGGGCTTCTTGTGGTAAAGTTTTTCAAAGGTGAGATGAACTTGAAAAACAGCCAAAGGCATATTATTATTAGGAAAGTTGCAGTGCTAACAGCTTCATACCAGAATTTGAGAGGAAGATTTGCATGAGCAAGGAGTGTCAATCCAGTTCCACCACATGACGATGCTTTCTTTCAGCCACCCCATTCTGCTGATGGGTGTGTGGACAGGAAAGCCTAACTTGAATGCCATGTTGAGCAAGATAAGTTGCAAAAGCTACATACTCACCACCCATGTCTGTGTGTAAACTTTTGATTTTTCTGTCAAGCTGTAGTTCAACATTTGTCTTAAATTTGATAAAGATTGCCAACGCCTCTGACTTGAGTTTCAATGGAAATATCCATGTATATCTAGTGAAGGCATCAATGAAGGAGATGTAGTAACGATGACCTTCAGTAGACAGCATTGGTGCTGGTCCCCATAGATCAGAGTAAATGATTTCTAATGGTGCCTTAGCAGTAATTTCAAATTTGGAAAAAGGACAATTATGGGAGCTTTCCTAGCTTGCAAGAGTCACAGAAATTAGGAACATGGAAATTTATTATTGAAATGAACATTGTTTAACATCTTTTGCAATATTAATGGAGCAGGGTGCCCCAATTTGGCATGCCAAACAGAGGCATTAACAACAGCAATGTGAGCAGAATGCGGCTTGAATTTATACATATTACCAAGACCTGTTTTATTTGCAGAAAGGAAACAAGTTGAATTTGAATTTGAGCCTTGCTTGGACCAGACTTGAACTCATAATAGTGCCTTCCAGGAACTTCAGACCACTTCAAACAATAAGACCATCCTTAAGAGCTCCTCGAAGCAAAACTTTTCTCGGTTTTGAGGTCCTTGATCACACATCGATCAGCACACAAAATTCAGCAACAGCTTGATTATCATAAGTAAACTTTGATATACTTAGCAAGTTCTTAGTTATTTGAGGTACATGTAAAATATTTTTGAGATGAAGTTTCTGAAATGGCTGTGTGAGACTCAACAAAGGTGTCACCAATGTGAGAAATTGATAGTAGATTCCCATTACCTACTACAAGTTGGTCATTACCTCTGTAGTTGGAATAGAGTGAGAGGTTGTCCAAATTTGAGGTGATATGATTAGTAGCCCCACTATCCATGTACCAAGCCGGGATCCACTACTGATTCTGGTGTGGTTAGATAGGCAGAAGTCTGATTGAAGTTGTGCTTGTGGTTCAGTGATATGTGAGCTCATATTATCTTGTGATACCATCTGTCCATTGTAACTTTGATCACTAAACCAGTAGCTCCTTGAGATCGATTATACATCTGATGCTGATTATAGAATGCTTGTCTTTGTTGTGTTTGAAGAGGACCGTGAAAACCTTGATCGAAACGATGATAGCACTTCACGCTCCATGACCAGGTTTATTACAAACCTGACAATGGATTCTGCTACCTGACCTTCCCACCGTTTCTATAGTTCCTCTGCCTCTACCACGTTGATTTCCTCTATAATTCTGTGAATTACCATCTCTTTGGCCTCTTTTGTCTTGAGAAGTGTCAGACACATAATGAGCGGAGATTTGACTACCTTGAACAATATCAATAGAACCAGGACTATTCAGATTTTCAATTCGCTGTTCATGCATCATCGAGAGGAATTGAGCATCTTCAAGACTGATACACCTTTGAGTAGTAATAACAGCTACTATTGCATCAAGTCGTGTCCAACACCATTTATAAGACTAAGCACCAAGTCTCGATCTCTGACTTCTTCTCCGGCCGCCATTACGCATCACCGATGGTTTTGATCTTGAGAACAAAATCACTCACTGAATCTGAGCCTTTCTTGATAGACTGCAGTTGTTGTCTGAGATGATGAGTCTTGGCCATTGACTGTTGTGAGTACAACCTTTCAAGTCGATTCCAGACTTCAAATGAGGTTTGACAGCCGATTACTTGACCAATCACGTTTTCACTGATTGTTGAATAAATCCAACTCATGAGTAATTTGTCCACTCTTTTCCAGTGGTTAAACTCTTGAGTCATTCGTTTTTCAACAACATTTTCTCCAAATTCATTAGTAATTTCGACATTAACATATTTGATTGCAGGTTGATTCAAACCACATACAAAATCTTCCAAATCAAGAGCTTCTATAGCAGATAATACATGAGCTTTCCAGTAGATGTAGTTAGCTTTACCAAGTTTAATCGGAAGATTGTAGTTCATACTTTTCGTTAGAGTTGAGAACTCCATTGCTGTAGCGATTCCAGTTGAGCTTTGACTCTGGTTTGCATTTGAAGATTGCGTTGTTGTATTGATTTCACCAGAGCTTTGGTTCTGATTTGTGTTTGAAGGATTCGTTGTCATGACGCTAGTCTTGTAGCTTTGATACCATGTAAATGTTTGTAAAGTGTTTGATAAAAGATACAAACAAAATAGAAGAAAAATGAAGCAGCAAAACAGAGCTTTGATACTCTGTTAATGGTGATTGAGAGAGAGAAAATTTCTCATCTATTTTTGTTGATTGAATTTTCAATTACAGAGATTCTGATTATATATATCAGAAATCATTACACACCATTCTCGTGACTTTTTGGAATCCTAGCTAACTTGTCCAGCTGGACTTCCACCTCAGCATTCTGTTACTGACTCTGATTAAACTAAGGCTGGTAATTAACTAACTCTTAAGCTAACCATCTATCCTGGTTAATTATATTATGATCACCGGATGAGAGATGTTGCTGATCAAGCATGACTGCAGAATGATGCTCTGTAGACGACTCCAGACAATCATTTCTGCTAGTAGCTTGTTTTATGCACATCAGACTAGTTGGCTTCTTACTTGAGCCAATCGGCTTCTTGATTGAGTCTCCTGAACATGTATTCTTATCAAGCATTACAGTATTTAGGAACATATGAAACAGATAAATCTTTGTATCTCTACCGCAACAAACGAATATCCTGAATCACGTTATTAACATCATTCCGCGTGAAAGCTTTACCATTACACACATATTAACTATGCCCAAAGCATCAGTTTCTACCTCCCAAAGCAGCCAAACCTTCTAAATTGCCCAAGAAAAGCTTTAGAAAAAAATATTAGCTTCCGCTACTTCCACAGAACCCATCCCCTTCAAAAGCACAGTAGTAGCACCCACCAACGACCTGCACCATTCCTGATCACCGAACCTGTACCATACGTCCATAACTGCCATTGCCCAACCTCATAGCCGCATCAACATTAATCTTGAAACCACCCATCCGTGGAGCAACCCAGACCTGGTTCTCCTTAATATCCCTAACACCACTGCTGTTCTCAGAAACCCCCTGAAACACAGAAATATAATTCTCAGCCCAGTCCCAACAGTCATCATTATTAACTACCTTACCTCTAAAAAGAGATTGATTCCTATTATCCAAATAAACCAAGCAGCCATGATAAAACACATCACCATTGACCATCTCCACCCCCTACACAGATAAAACTACACGGATGGGTGCTTTCAAGATTAATGTTGCATCCCATAGAAGACTACATGGCTCCTAGGTGCTCATCTACATGCTCATTCTACTTGTTGCATCTGCATTCAGATTTCAAGCTACATGCTCATTCTACTTGTTTGAGATCAGTGCCGAGACCTCAAATGGTAAAAAAAATAACAACACATGTATTTAGTTTAAAAACCAAATTAGATTCATCTTGTTCTTTAGAAAGGGGTGACATGTGAATTCCAGTGGAATTGAGGAAATTAGAATCAAAATCGTATAACTATTAATCCAGAATCCAAGTAAGCCAGCGTTTACAAGGAAGTCAATATGTAGATATATCTGCTTGAAACAGAAATCTAGAAAATGGCCCAATTTAAACAAAAGTATTTAAATTAAAGTACAATGAAATAGCAATGAACTCATATAAATTAAGGAGCAATTCAAGCTAAAAGTAAACAGCAAATCAATGCAAATAGCACATTATACAAAACACTGAGTTTCTATGTAACCAAAAACATAACAAGGTGCAGCAATATGACCTAGAAGCATTAAACATCAACTTAACATTACAATTTAAATCTATTGATGAGAAAATGAATTGCAAGCACTTATGACTCACTTAAAACCAAACCAAGCAGTGTGGCTTCTGCTTCATTAATCGGTGTGTGATCCACCAAGAAACCCTGTTTTGGGTCCTTCGGTTTAGCGAAGGACAGAAACTCAGGACTACCCCGAGCAATGTTATTCTTGGAAGCATACAAGTACACGGCTGAAGAAAAAATAACAAAAAAATAAAGAGGTTGATAATGCACCCTTTCACCCTTCTTGACATGCATACTTTCTAATTTTTTGATGTTCTACCTGCGATAGGATCTAGATTACCTCTTAAGTTCACAAGATCATTTCTTTTAAATCCCTCTAACAGATCCTTCAAGAATGAAGCCTAGCTACCAATCCAAATTCCCTACAAATATTACTTGCTAACTAATTACCGGATTAATTAAAGTCTGATGATTTCCATGTATCTTTTAGGGGGATTTTCATGGCAACTAGATTGGAATTTCTACAAATGTATGCGACAATTACCATGACTGCCATCAATTACTATCAAGTATCAACAACTGACTTACATTAGACTGATGTGCTCTATCAAGGAGAGAAAATCTCTCAAACAAGGGAATATTGTGGCATATAATCATGTCTATTGGTACTAATGAGGATCCCAAAACAAGCAATGAATAAGTAAGGATTGAAGGTGAAGCCATGTAAGGCTTGGATTACCAACACAATTTAAAGGCAATTTAAAGGTCGTAAAAAAAAAAAACCAATACGTAGCAACTTTCACCATTCGTGATCTTAAGAGTACAGTCATGTGCAATTTACTACCCTAACAACTTAGTCATATTTCCTACATCAAACACAAATATTGGGATCATGATTCACATAATTTCATCCATTCAGACAACAATGAATTTTCATACTTGTGTACAAATGAAAACCCAATGATCAGTATAAAAAAAAAACCTAATGATCAAAAATCAAACTTATTTTGTTCTCAAACCCAATTCCACTTACAACTTTTACTATTGATAGTTGTTAAATTAAACATTCCCAAGCATAAAAAATCGTTAGAAAAAGAAATAGGGAAAAAAAAAAACGAAATTCAATCTACAAATAACTTACAGAAGTAGAACAAAAGCTTGAACCGCAGTAAAGAAATTATAGTTTCGAAACTGTTCAGGAAAACTTACTCTAACACAGTGTAAAGGGTGGATTTGATGAAACATTTGTTATCAAGAAAGAGAGAAAGAGATTAGGGTTCATCAATGCATTTGGGGGAGAGCGATATAAAACATGGTGAGGACTGAGGACTGAGGATACAAGTGCCATTTTCATTTTGTTGTTTATTAAAAAATAAAAAATGATGTTGACAATATAAAAAATTCATTGTCTACCAGCACCAGCATTGTCTTCATGTTGCATTACTCATTACTCATTTACTCACCGGTTTAGTTTGTCAGTTACAGATCCAAATATAATGTCATGGAATTTGAACAAATATGTTAAACTAAAGACAACAAAACAAGGAGATAGTCTTGGGTGCATCCGATGCACCATGTATCTCCCACTCTGATGCTGCCATCAGCAACTTTACTGACGTGGCAGCATCAGGGTGGGAGATACATGGTGCATCATGCTGCACCCAAGTTTTAGTCCAAAACAAAAGATTGAAGGGGTACTTAACTTACATAAACTTTTGGTATATACGTGTGTTATCTTGTATCGATCCTCTCTTCTTCTTTTTTCCCACATTCACAATATTAATTATACATCATAAATCAAACTATTGAAAGAATTAAGTACACAACAATCAAATTATGAGAACTAAGTATATAATGCAATTATTCTTTACTGAGTTTATATTATTTTGTGTAACAAAAATAAATTGTTAAAAATGACTTTAAACCAAAATAAGGTTTTCATATAAATATTTGCTTTAAAAGGAAAAGTTTGAAATAAAATAAAATAAAAAATTGATTGCTAACATAAGAAGGTGGCAAAAGAAGTTATAACTTGTAATTTTTGGTTAGGGTGTAGGCATCATTGCAAACAATCATATTACAAAAAGTAATAATTAATAAGAAATGAGAACAGATGGGAAAACAGTAATTAAATACAAAAAGTAAACAAATTAAGAACAAACGAACATGAAAGAAATATAAAAAGTAATTTTTATTTTATTCAAACCGCTCCACCCTTGCTCTCATTAATTAATGAAACAGTAATTTATATATATAAAAGATCCATATATCTTCTTCAATAAGTCATTCAGACTAATCGGTAATAAAGGGTAAAAAAACCATTAATAACTCCAGGCTTTTTTGTTTAATTTCAAAAGGAAAAAAAATTTCCAAGCTTTATAAAAATTATTGAAAATAAGTAATCTT
Organism: Dipteronia sinensis; assembly: GCA_033220585.1. Lineage (NCBI taxonomy): Eukaryota > Viridiplantae > Streptophyta > Magnoliopsida > Sapindales > Sapindaceae > Dipteronia > Dipteronia sinensis. Next base: position 1,132,151 of record CM065636.1, read on the forward strand.
CAAAATGGAATAATTTCCTCTTTGACTAAAAACTGTGTTGCATAATGCTGGCAATTTGGGCCGGGCCCAAACGGACCGTCCGGCCCGGCACGTTTTTTTTTTGCGGGCTTGGGCCGGCCTGGCCCGCTAGCAAAACGGGCCAAGCCCAAGCCCATTTAGCTTGGTGGACAGGCCGGCCCCATTTGAAAAAATCGGGTCGGGCCCGTTAAGACCCGTAAAGCCCACGGTACAAAAAAAATTGAAATTTTTTTCTGACGGGCCGCCCGTGGGCCTGCTAGAAAAAAAATTTCAAATTTTAAAATTTTGAAAAAAAAAATTGGAAGCCCGACGGGCCTTAACGGGCCGGCCCGTTACAGGCCCGTTAGAACCTTAACCGGCCCCGGCCCGGCTGCCCCCACACGGGCCTTGGACCCGGGCCGGACTCCCTCTTTCGTCTGATGGGCCGGCCGCCCGTTTTCCATACTGATCCGGGCCTAGCCCGGCCCGTTTACCATATGGGCCTAACGGGCCGGACCGGCCCGAATTGCCACCACTGGTGTTGCAGATATCTCTGACAACTTTTGTTAGTTCTGAAAAACTGGTTAATTGCATGGCATGCATTGATTGACATGTAATAATTGGAAACACGATGTTTTTTTTCATGACCTAGCCAACACAATGTTTATCCATATAGTTTTTTCTGAATAAACCCAGGTTGATGTAAAAGAAATTAAATGCAACATATCATAAGGACATGATAAATTTTAACAATTAAAATGTATATTCTAAACAAATATAAATTTTAGAAAAATATCTTCAAAGCAAGAAACAACATTCAAAATACTTGTAAATGAACAAACACTTTTCAATTGATATGATCATCATTAATAATCATTTCTTAACTATAAGAGTATATTTTTCCTTTATGTTGACATTATTTATTTATACATTATGAATCAAACTATTGTGAGAATTAAGTAAATATCAATCAAATTATGAGAATTAAGTATATAATTCTATTATAATTATTAATTACCTAATTTAGATTTTTTTGCTAAAAAATTAAATTATTAAATTGACTTTAACCCAAAATAAGGTTTTTATATAAATATTTGTTTATTTTTACGGTTTTAAAAGGAAAATTTTGAAAAAAAAAGGAAAATAAATGATTGCAAACAGACAAAAGATGTTTAACTTATA